>CM022882.1:10953132-10973676 GCA_012654025.1 Pachypsylla venusta | reverse complement strand
TTTTTTTTTTTTTTTTTTTTCCTTTTTTTTAGTAACCCGGTATAACGGTGTTTATTTTAAAAGCTTTCATGTATAATTCCCCTTATTATTGTATTCCAAAAAAGCTTTCTCATCTACCTAAACCATCAGAAGTATACATTTATATTTTCATCAGTGTCGTAAGAGGAAAGCTCAATTTTCTCCTGGAAGTTAACAGTATGCCGTTTAGAGAACAGACATTTTTAAGTGCAAAGTCTGAAGTAAGGTTTGGACTTTGTCTGGAGGGTTTTTACCTCAGATTTCATTAAGTATGTGTAGAACTGTTCACACAATGAATCTCACTTAAGTTATACTATACAGAAAAATGTATTGTGTATACCAGGGATGCCTAAGCGGTCGATGTTTTTGGGGTCGATATTTTTTTTTTTAAAAAAAGGCAATCACCTAATTGTTTTTTTAAAAAAAGTAACAACATGAATAACTATTTCATGTTCATTATTATCATGACGAGAAGCAATTTGTGGGCAGAGTAACAAACAATGCAATACATTTATCAATCCAATCCCCGATTTTCTGCAACTGACCGAGCTAAAAAAGCACAAATGCACAAACGGCGTTCTGTTTAAAGCAGGTTTCAACAGGTCATGACTTTAGATTGCATTTTGATACAAAAATTCGAAAAAAAAAAAGATTTTTTTTTAGGCAGACCCATAAAAACGTTTTTACCGCTACGCAAGTTTAGATTACGATTCAGATGTTGTGATCGATCTCATAATGAAAATGGTTAGACTTCGTTAGATTTTTTTCGAGGCAGAGCCGTAAAAACGTTTTTTTACGGCTACGCAAGTTTAGATTACGATTCAGATGGTTGTGATCGATCTCCGAATGAAAATGATTAGACTTCGTCAGATTTTTTTCCAGGCAGAGCCATAAAAACGTTTTTACGGCTACACAAGTTTAGATTACGATTCAGATGGTTGTGATCGATCTCCGACTGAATACAGTAATTCTAGGGGTACGTTCTCAGCATCTTAGACCTAGCTTTTTTTTTCTTTTCCTATATCACCCTGTATAGTTAGTGGAATCAAAAGTTTTACTCGGGAGCCATTCATAATTATAAATCAACTCAAACTGTTTTATCCGAGGGCGTAAAGCTATTGAAACCCGTGCATGCATTTCTGATTGATTGACTAACATTTAGTAATGAGGAAAATGATTCGAGATGGTGGGAAGTTTCTTGACTTTGGATTGTCCTCCTCATCGCCCAAGACTGTCTCGAGCTGATGATGTTAAATAACGTTGATAGGAAAAATAAACGTCTTCGTGTCGGACCGCGCATCTTCGGCTTGCACCAGGGATCGAGTCCTGCATATTTTTTTTTTTTTTTGCGTTTCCTGGTCTGTCAGTGTTTGGGGGGTAACTCAGACTCCTGGGTATAGCGGTATAGTTAGTGTAATAGCGAGAATTCGTAGCATTATGAGGTAATTGGTTAGTGATTTGGGAGTGATTATTGAAAATACCTTGTAGTGCTTACAAAATAACACAAAGAACTGAGGGTGCGTTCTGCGAGGTGGAATCTTGCTTTATCTTACCGTCTCTTTAACATCAATGTCATTCGACGATAGGGTTTTACGCCTCCAGTTGCTGGAAATATACCAACGAGCTACTCCCCATTAACCTGATTTTGGCCGGAAATGGCCAACAAACTTATGTGGTCACCTACTAAGTAATTCCTCGCTGGGCCTTTGGCTTTACTTAAGCGATCTAACGAGAGCTGGCTATTTTAACGTGCCGTCCCATATATTTGTGAACGTTAGTGAGCCCCACTTTTGACCTCGTTATACTTCCCGAAATGCACTTGTATAATTGTATGTATGTTTGTTACGTTTGTATATTCAGTTCTAGGACATGAAGGGAATTTGCTATATAGGCCCCCCCCCCGGGAGGGCCCAATATTTTGTTTTTTGAAAATGATTTTTATCTTTTTAGCGGTTTGTTGTAGAAACGTAAAATTTTGCTTCGTTATGGCTGATGTTAAGGGCTTTTGGATTTTGAAAAATTTGGTGGCCCTGACCCCCCAGGTGGTCCCAACGGGCCCAATATTTTGTTTTTGAAAATGATTTTTTAAAATTTTATCAAGATACATTTTTCTAAAAATGACTACAATACTAACTATAGTACACTATTGACTATTGAGTGACCCACCCAGTATGAATGATACTTTTTGAACGCCCTAATTGATTTGTGTATACCTACACTGTATACCTAATACTTGTAAACAATTGACTGGGAAACGCCTCTCTCTAATGCAACAATAGGTTGGCAATGGGGCATACGAGTAGTTTACTATTGAGTGACCCACCCAGTATGAATGATAATATTTGAACATCCTAATTGATTTGTGTATACACTGTATACCTACTGGTAAACAATTGACTGGGAAACGCCTCTCTCTAATAAGAGAGGCGTAGGTTGGTAATGGGGCATACGAGTAGTTTACTATTGACTATTGAGTGACCCACCCAGTATGAATGATACTTTTTGAACGCCCTAATTGATTTGTGTATACACTGTATACCTACTGGTAAACAATTGACTGGGAAACGCCTCCTCTATCTAATGCAACAATAGGTTGGTAATGGGGCATACGAGTAGTTTGGGCAAGTAGAATTGACTAGAGTAGTTGTTCAACATAGGAAATCATTTAATTTAATAGGTTGGGTTTCTGGCACATACTCGTACAAACACTTAGTGCCAGTTCAATAACCAGATTATGAATATTATGCTCTTTTAGACACCAACAGCAGATGACATAATGTGTTCTCACCTGTCCTCTCCGTGGCAGGGCTCCGTCGGCTTGCACCAAAGAGGTACCGGGTTCGAATCCTGTCGATAATTAGAAATAGTTTTTTTTCGAAATTCTTTCTACTTGGTCTTTTGTTTGAAGGATTATTTTAAATATTTTAATTTTCGACTACTGGCTTTTTCAAATTAGATATGAAATGAAATTGAACATTTCATTTAAAAAAAAGAAATAAAAAAAATCTACTTTGGTCTGGTTGCTTTTGGGAGTAACGCAGCCTCCTCAGGACAATTGAGTAACTATGATAATAACGACAAGTATATAACATTTTGAGGTAATTCTTGAGTATAGCTTTGTGTATTGTAACGATTGTTAACAAATTACCTTGCAATGCTATGATGTCCACAAAATCGTGATGTCATAACACAAAGAAACATTTATATTTACTTTTTTACAGTTATCTTCCGGTTTCCTGTACATTGCTGTGTCCCAGAGGAAATTCCTTGATTGGTGCTAAAAACGGCTTCAACGAACAATTGTTTTGGGTATCACAGCACTACCAGTGGAAAACAAACACATACTTTATAATCAGGTCCTAAAACCCGTCCATCTCCTTGAGGTTGACAACTTATGAAAGAAGAAAACCTCGCAAGCTCACACATAGAGCTTCTTCATCCCTAGGTGACGCACAAGTTTGCAATACCTCTCATAAGAGCGAATCTAATATGACTGAAAAATCGATATAGGGTAAACACTGCTATCATTGTCAACCGAAGAGCTCAGCCTTGCTAAGTGTGGATGGACTTTGAATAATGAATCAACCATTTTTTTTTTATAACATCTATTGGTCATTTGAGACCCTCCATTAGCTGGAAACTTGCAAACCAGCTAGTTGTTGGCTGCTGGCTGAATTTGTGCTAAACTGTAGAGTTTAGAGTGTGTGTAAGGCCCAACGTCTTGAACGAACAGTTTTTTTGGTATCACATCATTACTAGGCTCTTAGTCAAGTACTAATAATATCTTCATTGGTCTGCCAAACCAAAACTTTATACTCTCACTAGCAGGATACGCCCGCTTCGCTTGGCGCCTTATAGGCATGGCCGTTTATAGTTTCAACCCCTTTTTTCGCGATAAAAATTAGCATATGTCCTTTCCTAAAGTTTAGTCTATCTCCATACCAAATTTCATCAAAATCGGTTCAGTAGTTTAAGCGTGAAAGCGTAACATACATACATACAGACAGACAGAGTTACTTTCGCATTTATATATTAGTATGTATAATGCCGCCATTGTAGACTATACTCACATCCTTAAAGTACTCAATCGTCCTGAGGCTGAGTACACCTCGAAATCAGGAGCAAGAAGTCGAAAATTGTACGACCCCGACAGGAATCGAACACGGTCCCCTCTAATGTGATGATTTTTTGGCTTAACGTCTCTTTGACATCTAATATTGTCATTCGGGTTTTACACTCCATTCGCTGGAAACTTGCAAAACAGATACCCACATTGACCTCACCCAGCCTGGGTTGGGTCCGAAAAATAACCAGCATCACGAAGGCGCATACCCACGTGGACACCCACATGTTACAACCTAGCTGGACGTTGCTTAACTTCAGTGATCTAACTGGTTTATACAACGTGTCATAGACGCTGGCTAACACTACTCTTAAAGTGTAGACGGTGTGTATACTCGTAATTTTCCAACAACACTGTATGTATAATGCGATCACACCTCTAGAGGTATTTGGTATACACGCTCGACCCTTTTATTTGATGAGTTTTGGATTTATTTTTCAAGTTCACGGCGCCACCAGTCACGTCATAATACGTTGACAAGATTGTTCCGTAAAATTTTTGACATGACACACCTCAGAACAACAAAAACATGTCTTGAATAAACATCCTATTTGTTATTGATAAAGGTCATGTCCTATGAGTTAGCCTAGGGCTGGGGAAATGTGTGGGCAAAAGCTGTTCCTAATGTACTAGAATCTTGTTTTCTACCCACTTTATTAATACAGAATCAATTTATTTTACGTGTGCTGAGTCCAAGCTTCATTCATAAAAATCCTAGCGTTGACTCATTGCAATTCGTTCACTATGATTAGTCAGGGTTCTTTATAAGTGAATCTTTCCGCATTTCACCCTCCGCTTTAAGGACCATTCTATACGAAGAAGTGACAGTTGATGCACTGATGTCGCTGTCACTTGCCGCTCTAGTTATGAACATGTTCCTTTAACTGCCTGAAAAAAATATTTTTAGTTTTGCCGGGCGGATCACTCGCCAGTCACGGCACTGTCACTGCTTAGTGTGACTTTGAACGCTCCCTTATTGACCAAAGTAAATAAGACTACAATTTTGCTTAAATATTTCTGTCTGTCCGATGTCAATATTTTCGTACCATAATTCTAGAGCGTTTGGACTATTTCTTGAAACTGGGTATGTAATTTTGTACGCACCGGTTGGACAAAACTTTTATGGTCATTCCCGAATGTACGAGCGTCAAACATGTAGATGGGATTTCCTCACACATTACGGGGAAAAAATGTGGGCGATGAAAATAAAATGTAATTTAGGGACATTCTTATACCCTGGAGTCCGATCCCCGTACCTAAAACCTTCATCAAACATCGAACTTTTTTTTTATATATATATATCATTTGTTCTCTTGTCCATGTTAGTTGCGTGCCTGATTTCATTCATAAAAATAAGATATAATTCAAATTTGATAAAATTTAGACTGAAAATACTTCACACAGTAAATCCTAGAGTAAATACAGGGTGGTGTGGCGATACAAACATCATGTTGTTTTGAATAATATTCCGAAGAGCCATTCAATGACACGTTGAATACACAAGTTCCCGTAATATCACTAAAGTTAAGCAACATCCAGCAAATTGTTACCTGTTGGGTGACCACGTAGACTTGAGTCCCTGTAATGCTGTGCAAAAAGAATGAAGAAAAGTGTCAAAAGTCCCACTGAAATATCAAATGGGATACTATGTAAAAAGTAATTTTGGTTTATTATTTTCAATAATGAACCTTTGAAATCGCACAAATTTTGTTTTCTGAAGGAAAGATTTTTTAAATTTTTAATTTTCGTCGATTTACTTTTTCACTTTAAGGAAATTGAATTAATTTTTCTATTATTTAATTCAATTCATTTCTCTAAAGTGAGAAAATCAATCGACAAAAATTAAAAGTTAAAAAATCTTTCCTTTATGAATCAAAATATCAAGTCTCAATAGACATTCATATGTTAAAAATTTAAAATGTAAATTTTTGGGGGTTGGCTATTCCCAGTATAACCCGGGCTGGGTGGGGTCAATGTTTCTGACAGTAACGAAGAGTTTTGGGGCACAATCAGACCCCAAATGGGCAAAAGTGCCGCTCACGGCGGACAGTGCACATGGTACGGGGGTGCTGGAAGAACGGATTTTTTAATTCGATTTTTTTTTTCTTACTTTGAAACGAAGAAAATTGTTTTTTTTGGGAGGGGGGGGCGTGACGATTCCAAAGGACTGTTATTGAATTATAATAAATCAAAATTACGCCTCCGTGGCAAACTGTGTACACACTCAGCTTATACCAGGGAGGTTCCGGGTTCGATTTCTGGACAGGTCGAATTTTGTACTTGGTTGTGTTTGGGAGTTACTCAGCCTCCTGAGGACAATGAAGTACCTATGCTAATAGCGCCAAGTGGTAGCATTATAAGGTAAAATTTGTTAAAGTTTAACTTTGGCTCAGTGAGATTGGAGTGTATGTTGAAAAAATACCTTGTAATACTATGATGCCTACAAACATTGTGACATAATAACACAAAGAAATATACATTTACATTTTTACATAAGAAACCAAAATTCGATCGTTTTTTAGGACTTGTGTTACATACTGTATATGTTTGTGTTTTTGGAAGATTTCTTGTGTACTAGTCGAGTGGGCGTTTTCTTAATTTTCTGTGTCATGTGTGTTTGTTTGTGTGTGATGATTATGTTTTGATATTATCTTCNCGTTGGGTCCTTTTTCCGGTCCAACCCAGGTTGGGTGAGGTCAAT
The DNA here is from genome assembly GCA_012654025.1 of Pachypsylla venusta. NCBI lineage: Eukaryota > Metazoa > Arthropoda > Insecta > Hemiptera > Aphalaridae > Pachypsylla > Pachypsylla venusta. Next base: position 10,966,834 of record CM022882.1, on the reverse strand, counting down.
GTGGGTAGCTGGTTTGCAAGTTTGCAGCGAATGGAGGGTAAAACCCCCGTCTTGAATGACCAATAGATGTTAAAGAGACGTTAAGCCAAATAAAAAAAAAAAGCTTGGCAACTTTGTTCAAGTTTTATGATATGTTCTCGAACGTGGGGAAAAAAGTAACAGTCATTGCAAATTTTGGTGAAAATAAAGGAGTCTCTACCAGAAAAATTGTTCCATTTGTAAAATTGTTCCAAAGAACAAATCGATAATTCTTCTTTCACTAATCTTGATTTCTCCTTTGATTGTTTTCAGGTAAGATAGAGACACATATAATTTACAGGTGCCAAAATATTTCAAACTGTTTGTAAGTAAATTATAATGGTTAGCGGGCCTTCAAAATTAATCCCCGTCACAATTCGGTCATTATTATGATATAAGAAACAATGCATGTATTTATACTATCGATAATAACAGTCAAAGCTTTGGTCCAATCCCACATTCCAGTCACAAAGCAAGCATGACCGAAATCGAACTCAATAATCTAATATATAAAATTCTCGTGTCACAGTGTTTCTTACCATACTCCTCCAAAACGGCTTAACCGATTTTAATGAAATTTTGTATGTATGTATGTACTTTCGGTTGGTCTGCGAATAGGTTTTTATCTATAATTTAATAGAATTGAACACCTAGTTTGTTGGGTAGGACGTGTTGGGTGTAGTATTGGGTTAGGTTCCAAAAAAAATTAGGTTCCAACAAAAAAAAAAATAAAAAAAATAAAAAAATGCGTGTTGAACTTAGCAGACTTCAACATGCACTTTTTTTTTTTGCAAACTAACCCAATACTACTCCCAACACGTTCTAATACACAACTTACCAACCCGTTACTACTACCCATGTTCCCTCATCTTCTCGGAACGAAGTTCGGGTACTCATCTAGTTAAATGATAAAAGAGGGTGTAAGAGTGCTCTCAGAGAGCCGCATACTTACTCATCTTATCGCATATCACACATTTTTACTTTCCTTATCCTATAAAAAGGAAAGTATTGTAATGGGCTGAAATTTTTGATGTCGAGTTTTCAATGGAAAACAAATTTCGAGGTTCCCAGATCCCAAATCTCGAGTTTTAGCCATTGGTCCATATGTGTGTGTGTGTCTCAAGAACGGCAAGTGCTAGAGACTTGAAATTTAGTACGCATGTCAGTTTTATGCCATGAACAACAAAATGAGCTTGTCGAAATCGAATATATCGTTGGCGGTTTTTTGCCGCTTTTTAGCCGTTTTTGCACATTCTGCTTAAAATAAGACCGTAATAGCTAGAACATTAAACTCGGTGCCCATTCATATCAGGAAATTGAAGAAGCAGAATACATATTCGACTTGGATTATATTGACATCTCAAGACTGAATCTTGAACGATGTGAATAAATACGATGAGAACTGTGACCGTCATTATACAATATACATAGTGTGAATCAAGAATTGTCATCCTGACCTCTCTCAAACCGATCCCCGAGGCCGAGTTATTAAGAGCATTGAGTCTTGGTCCGGAGGTTGTGGGTTCGAATACCGCCCGGAGCAAAAAAATTTTGATCAAATTTTCTCGTTTTTGGAATGGCATGGCTGTAAGAAGGAGTGCCCTGAAGTAATGCGAAAGCGGTTCCGAGGCGTAACTTCTTTTAAAAAACTCAAACTTGGGTTTAGTTTGCAAATTGTGAAAAATATACGAATTCCACGAAAAAAATCCCACTCTCTGAAAAATATTTGGCTCCACTGAACCCCTCCTTATTTACATTAAAAATACTCCTTAAATCCGAAAGCATATCAATTTAAATACAAACCCATTTGAATGTGACTCCAAGGAATCCCTCCTCATTTGCATTAAAAATTACTCCTTAAATCCGAAAGCATTGATAAATACAAATTTGTTTGAATTAAAGGCTAAGATTCCATATTTCATTTGAATTAAAAGTGAAGAATTGTTATGTTTATTGATACCCTTATAAGTGGTACACATATTTTGGGCCCCAAACTAAAATTTCGGACAAAATTTAGGGTGGAGTGTGCTCGTTTTTTTAGCCAGGGAAATAGTAAACCAATGTTTCACATTGGCACATTTATTGCCAGGACTCTTCATCATTTGATATTTTCCTCAAAAAGGTAGCACTTGAAGTTAGATTTTGAATTTGGGTGCGAGAAGGATCCTATAACACCATTTTCTCTGATATAGAAACGGCCAACAGTTCCTTTCGAACTTCTTGATTTTTGTATATATTCATCTTCCGTTTTTTTTTTTTTTTTTTTTTGCCAAAAAAATAAACAATGCATGCGAAAAATCATCAAAGCGTGAAAAATTGACACGTGACCTTCATATTGTTCCCCTTTTCAAACATTGTTTGCCTATCTGTCTGTCGCGGCGACATTGAAAATTATTCATCGTTGTTACAAATTTTTTTGACGTCACTACCTTGTAACGTTAGGCCCTCGTTTGTGATTCATTATACAAGGTTGTAATATATGTGTCGTTTATTCTGGTTTTAAAAGGCCTAGGGCCCCCTTTCACAATAATTCATTCATTAGTGACGTCACTATCTTGTGACGTTAGGCCCTCGTTTGTGATTCATTATACAAGGTTGTAATATATGTGTCGTTTATTCTGTTTTTAAAAGGCCTAGGGCCCCCTTACACAATAAATCATTCATTAATGACGTCACTATCTTGTGACGTTAGGCCCTCGTTTGTGATTCATTATACAAGGTTGGTAATATATGTGTCATTTATTCTGGTTTTAAAAGGCCTAGGGTCCCCTTTCACAATAATTCATTCATTATGGTGACATCATCGTTTCCGATTCAAATAAGTTGTCTGCTGCTTCTTGGGGGCTGATAATTGTAACCGGGTTGGTTAACATCCAAAGAAAAGGTCTAAACGTTGTAAGTACGTTTTCCTTAGATGGGTGCAACAAGCCTTAGGAGAACGTTTAATCACAAGAAAAAGACGAAGAACTTCTATTAAAATATTACATTATTATTTGAGTATTTATATTTATTAGTAGGTTAAAAGATGTTATAAGTTTGATTCAATAAGGATGTGGGACTTTATTTCCAAACAAAGTTCAGAGTCAATTTAGTGATTAAGTTTTTAACACCAAGCTTCTATCTTAACTGTTCTCGACTAACCGAGAGAATATATTTCCCNATATCCTTATTTTTCAAAAATATTTTTAATAAAACGAAGAATTATTAATAATTCAATAGTAAAATAAATCTTCTTGATGTCCTTATTTTTCAAAAATATTTTTAATAAAACGAAGAATTATTAATAATTCAATAGTAAAATAAATCTTCTTGATGTCCTTATTTTTCAAAAATATTTTTAATAAAACGAAGAATTATTAATAATTCAATAGTAAAATAAATCTTCTTGATGTCCTTATTTTTCAAAAATATTTTTAATAAAACGAAGAATTATTAATAATTCAATAGTAAAATAAATCTTCTTGATGTCCTTATTTTTCAAAAATATTTTTAATAAAACGAAGAATTATTAATAATTCAATAGTAAAATAAATCTTCTTGATGTCCTTATTTTTCAAAAATATTTTTAATAAAACGAAGAATTATTAATAATTCAATAGTAAAATAAATCTTCTTGATGTCCTTATTTTTCAAAAATATTTTTAATAAAACGAAGAATTATTAATAATTCAATAGTAAAATAAATCTTCTTGATGTCCTTATTTTTCAAAAATATTTTTAATAAAACGAAGAATTATTAATAATTCAATAGTAAAATAAATCTTCTTGATGTCCTTATTTTTCAAAAATATTTTTAATAAAACGAAGAATTATTAATAATTCAATAGTAAAATAAATCTTCTTGATGTCCTTATTTTTCAAAAATATTTTTAATAAAACGAAGAATTATTAATAATTCAATAGTAAAATAAATCTTCTTGATGTCCTTATTTTTCAAAAATATTTTTAATAAAACGAAGAATTATTAATAATTCAATAGTAAAATAAATCTTCTTGATGTCCTTATTTTTCAAAAATATTTTTAATAAAACGAAGAATTATTAATAATTCAATAGTAAAATAAATCTTCTTGATGTCCTTATTTTTCAAAAATATTTTTAATAAAACGAAGAATTATTAATAATTCAATAGTAAAATAAATCTTCTTGATGTCCTTATTTTTCAAAAATATTTTTAATAAAACGAAGAATTATTAATAATTCAATAGTAAAATAAATCTTCTTGATGTCCTTATTTTTCAAAAATATTTTTAATAAAACGAAGAATTATTAATAATTCAATAGTAAAATAAATCTTCTTGATGTCCTTATTTTTCAAAAATATTTTTAATAAAACGAAGAATTATTAATAATTCAATAGTAAAATAAATCTTCTTGATGTCCTTATTTTTCAAAAATATTTTTAATAAAACGAAGAATTATTAATAATTCAATAGTAAAATAAATCTTCTTGATGTCCTTATTTTTCAAAAATATTTTTAATAAAACGAAGAATTATTAATAATTCAATAGTAAAATAAATCTTCTTGATGTCCTTATTTTTCAAAAATATTTTTAATAAAACGAAGAATTATTAATAATTCAATAGTAAAATAAATCTTCTTGATGTCCTTATTTTTCAAAAATATTTTTAATAAAACGAAGAATTATTAATAATTCAATAGTAAAATAAATCTTCTTGATGTCCTTATTTTTCAAAAATATTTTTAATAAAACGAAGAATTATTAATAATTCAATAGTAAAATAAATCTTCTTGATGTCCTTATTTTTCAAAAATATTTTTAATAAAACGAAGAATTATTAATAATTCAATAGTAAAATAAATCTTCTTGATGTCCTTATTTTTCAAAAATATTTTTAATAAAACGAAGAATTATTAATAATTCAATAGTAAAATAAATCTTCTTGATGTCCTTATTTTTCAAAAATATTTTTAATAAAACGAAGAATTATTAATAATTCAATAGTAAAATAAATCTTCTTGATGTCCTTATTTTTCAAAAATATTTTTAATAAAACGAAGAATTATTAATAATTCAATAGTAAAATAAATCTTCTTGATGTCCTTATTTTTCAAAAATATTTTTAATAAAACGAAGAATTATTAATAATTCAATAGTAAAATAAATCTTCTTGATGTCCTTATTTTTCAAAAATATTTTTAATAAAACGAAGAATTATTAATAATTCAATAGTAAAATAAATCTTCTTGATGTCCTTATTTTTCAAAAATATTTTTAATAAAACGAAGAATTATTAATAATTCAATAGTAAAATAAATCTTCTTGATGTCCTTATTTTTCAAAAATATTTTTAATAAAACGAAGAATTATTAATAATTCAATAGTAAAATAAATCTTCTTGATGTCCTTATTTTTCAAAAATATTTTTAATAAAACGAAGAATTATTAATAATTCAATAGTAAAATAAATCTTCTTGATGTCCTTATTTTTCAAAAATATTTTTAATAAAACGAAGAATTATTAATAATTCAATAGTAAAATAAATCTTCTTGATGTCCTTATTTTTCAAAAATATTTTTAATAAAACGAAGAATTATTAATAATTCAATAGTAAAATAAATCTTCTTGATGTCCTTATTTTTCAAAAATATTTTTAATAAAACGAAGAATTATTAATAATTCAATAGTAAAATAAATCTTCTTGATGTCCTTATTTTTCAAAAATATTTTTAATAAAACGAAGAATTATTAATAATTCAATAGTAAAATAAATCTTCTTGATGTCCTTATTTTTCAAAAATATTTTTAATAAAACGAAGAATTATTAATAATTCAATAGTAAAATAAATCTTCTTGATGTCCTTATTTTTCAAAAATATTTTTAATAAAACGAAGAATTATTAATAATTCAATAGTAAAATAAATCTTCTTGATGTCCTTATTTTTCAAAAATATTTTTAATAAAACGAAGAATTATTAATAATTCAATAGTAAAATAAATCTTCTTGATGTCCTTATTTTTCAAAAATATTTTTAATAAAACGAAGAATTATTAATAATTCAATAGTAAAATAAATCTTCTTGATGTCCTTATTTTTCAAAAATATTTTTAATAAAACGAAGAATTATTAATAATTCAATAGTAAAATAAATCTTCTTGATGTCCTTATTTTTCAAAAATATTTTTAATAAAACGAAGAATTATTAATAATTCAATAGTAAAATAAATCTTCTTGATGTCCTGGCAGCAATGAAGAAAACTCTACAAATACGGATTTGTTGCGTCAGATTAAATTTTGCCTTCCTGTTTCCTGTTCTCTCTATTAACTTCTTATTACTACTATACTCAATCTTTTTTGATTACTTTTATACGGGGGCTGATCAAAAGTTACAGGTTTTAATTACAAAACTTATCCCCTTCAAAGTTCTCCCCTTGGGTGGGTAACACACTTTTTTCAGTTTCTTCAAAACGATATTTTTAATGTAGTCAAAAGGCCCATAAATATTAGGGAAAGTTTTGACTTTCCCTATTCATATATATATATTAGTCCTTTTGGGAACAAAAAGAAGTGTGCTTGGGCCAGAGAAGTCTGCTTAGTGTGGCTGTGGTATCATCGCATTTTTCGTGCAAAAATCGCGAATGACTAGAAAAAATAGTAAAGTGGAAGAAGCTTGTCGTGGTGTTAGCACCCACCCCTGCTCTCCTAAATCTCACACAAGCATCTTCTTTCTCACAGCTTCACGCAGATATCTCAAAGTAATGAAAACGATTATTTGTCTCTTCTCTTTGAAGATATTCATCAAAGAAAATCACGTTGCTCTCCCCTCCGATCAACACGAACAAAATCACGAGGCTCTGTTGGGCCAAAAAGTCATAGAATTACTATGAATATAAAAAATGTCTGTGCCAAATTTCATCAAAAACGGATAAGTCGTTTGAAAGTTATCGTGATGATACAAAGAGACTTTCCTTATCCTATAAAAAGGAAAGTATTGTAATGGGCTGAAATTTTCGATGTTGAGTTTTCAATGAGCCCAAAACTCTAGTTTCGCTATTGGTCCGTGTGTGTCTCTGTCCCTCAGATTTTTTCTCTTAAACTTAATTTTTACCAGTTCTATTTGAAGTCGGCGTTGCCTTCCTTCATTCTTCCACGCCGCAACCTTCTGTTCTGTGCATAATCTCTTTTCTTGCACCCTCGCTTTTCACCTGTTTATCTACATTTTGCTCTTTCATTTTTGGTTTGAAACGAGAGTTTTTAAAGGTGAGATGCCCTTCCCAACAGTAAACCTTCTATATTAACACTGGGTTAGGACCGTCACCTATTAACTGGCTTGTTCCCTTCGGTGGTATAACCCGTCGAGTCGCCTGAGAACGATGTAAATCATCAGATTATCAGAATTCAAGCATAAACAATAATAATAATAATATAGAAGTTTTTAGTTTTTTCTTGTGATTAAATCTTCTCCTAGGGCTTGCACCCATCTAAGGAAAAAGTATTTACAACGTTTAGACCTTTTCTCTGAATGTAAAACAGATTTCAGCTAAGCAACCCGGTTGCAGTGGCTACATGTTAATTTTTTTGTCGAATTTATTCGACAAAATATGTGAATCGGCGCGAACGACCTTAACGGTAAAAACACCCAATAGAAAAAAAAATCATTGTTAATAAGGCATACACAAATGTTTACTTTCAAAACACTTACGCCAATCCATTGTACAATAGCAAATTTAATGAATATTGCAGACATTCATCTTATGATCTATCGAACACGTCACCATCTATCAATCAATGCATTCATCAATCAAACAATCATTATAGAGGGACTCTTGAGAGCAGAGGCTAACCTCTCTCCATTGAACAATATACAAATTTGACGATAATGTGTGTCATTAAAAATATATCCAAGAGTTTATTGTGATTTTCAAATTATCCTTTGTTTGTATTATGTTCATTTGTTTCTTCAATAATTGTATTAGAGAAGCTTTGTATCAATTGAAGAAATACATGGAATAAGTCTCCTCATTAAACAATACGAGTGTAACATCTATTGGTCTTTCAAGGCGAAGGTTCGCTAGAATCTTACAATCCAGTAAACCCACATTAACTTCACGCAGCCTGGATTGGACCGGAAAAATAGCCAGCATCAAGAGGGCGCGAACCTACATGGACACACACACTTGGTAAAACGTCGCTGGAAGTTATTTAAGTTTAACTATCGCTGGAAGTTGCGTACATTGGTTTACCTACAGTGATCTAATGGGAACTAATCAACGTGCCATGAACGTTGGTTGCAGAAATACATTTTTTTTTATAAATGCCCCGGAACCGCTTTCGCATTACTTCAGGGCACTCCTTTTTACAGCCATGCCATTCCGGAAACGAGAAAATTCAATCAGAAAATTTGCGCTCCGGGCGGGATTCGAACCCACAACCTCCGGACCAAGGGTCAATGCTCTTAACAACTCGGCCACGGAGATAGGCAAATACTTGAAATATTCCTACTAATATTACTGTTAAGCCCGGCTAAGATATGTACCTTTGTTTCCTCAATCTACTTACCGCAATAGTTCATCGTGTGTAGGAAGTAGGTTACAACCAACGGGTACCAATCTAAGCTGGTGTAGCCAACTTCTCACACTACAAAATTACGGGTGATCAGTATCAAAAACCCTAAAAGTGTGGGTACCTCTTCCGTAATCTTTCTATCTTGTGCGATCAATATTCAATAATTCACATCAGTAAAGATATTTGGTTGGTTTAGTGTTTTTGCTCTGTGATTCTCATTGCTCTAACTAACTATTTCACTAATAGTTTTGTAAACTGTAGCTTTACTCTGTTAAAATGTGCACCATGAGGCCCCGGGTGCTAGACCAATAGTGGACAAAAGCCAATTCTATGAACATAATAAATATTTTCAAGTTTCATCAAAATCGGACAAGACGCTTGAGAGTTATTGTGGAATGAAATAACAGCCGTTTAAAGGAAAATCATATGGTTTCAAAACTACGCCTCATTTAGTTCGGTAAATCACAAGGTGGGAATGTGTGTTTGTTGGTTTATCCTTTTAGGCAGTAACGAATCAGTGTACATTTTGGCATACATATAATTAAATTTTATGGAGCGAAGAGTGGCATTCGCTTCTAAAATACATGACTGTTAGGCGCCTGGTAAAGAATGATAAAAAAATCAATTAATTTTAATTCTTTTGAATTTAAGCATTTTCAAGGAAAATATTATAAAAATCTGATACTGATACATAATTTTTTAACGAAAAACCTCAAATGTAAAATTAGTCAGGAAAAACTTGTTTTATTTAATAATCTGTTGTAGATGAAGTGTTTTATTTAATAATGTGTATTCCATTGAAACACCCTGTAGATGGAGTGTTTTATTTAATAATGTGTATATAGTGGACCAGGAGATCAAGAGGCGATTTTTATTGTCAACAAACAGAGCAAACCAGATTGTTTCAGAACAGACTAAGTAAACCAATCAATATTTTTCCCTCATTGTGGTAGGTCTGCCAATGTTACTTGGTTTATTTTCATTTTTCTGTGTGTGTATGTGTTATGATCTTCTGATTGTTTTGAGCTGGGAAAAAAACGCCTAATGATTGTCTTTGTCACCTGATGTGTTAGTTTTGAGACTTTAGGAAAGTTTTAAGAAAAAACACACGTTATGAAGAAAATCCTATTTTTATTGAAACCTCAGGAAATTATGAAATGTCGAGATTCATTTTAAGAAGCATTCTTGTCTTTAAATTAAAAGAGCTGCAGAAAACATTGCGCAATTCTCATCTACACAATTTAATCTAAACGCCACAGTACGATATGTTTGCATATGATTTGATAATGTTTATGCAATTATGTTTGAAATGTGAAGTACAAGATCATTTGTCTTCACATTATGCATGCATGCCATTTACATCTTACATCCCATTGCCTCAATGAGGATAAATTCTGGTACCTTGAGAATGAAACAACATAACAAATTGACAAGATTGTATGTAACCCTAGGCATGAGGCTCCGATCAAGCCTTCAAAAGATTTTCATAATCAATAAGCCTCTGGTACCTTGAGAATGAAACAGCATGCAAACTGACAAGATTGTAGATCTAGAGAAAAGGTTCTGATCTATTCTTATAAAACGCAAAGCCCAGTTGGTATACTGACTGACGTACTGAGTGACTGACTGACTGATAATCATTTGATAAAGCATTCGAACGAATTTCTCCTATCTGTTAGCTATTTATTTATGGATTTCATGGCACCCTGAGTATTTCGGCCGGGACATGACCAATTCTACAATTAAATACATGAACAATTAAATATTAGAATTTATTCAATTTATTGGTGCTGGGTATGCCACTTCAAACACATTGCAGTCGTTGATAATTTTAACACATCAAGTCTGTAAATTTTTTTGGCTACATTATCCATTCATGTCCTGGAATTTATTTCGATTATTTATACAGGGTGTCCCTCAGGTGGTCTCAGACTTTTGGGACACCCAAAAGTCTGAGACCACCTGAATAGCTTTTAAACGGCTTTATCAGGAGTTTTAAAATTTTGCATGGTATTATATCCCAAATTAAACCACCTGATGGTGTCACCAAATTTTACACGTCTAGCTTGTTTGTTTTCAAAATGGGGGCCATTTGAAATTTCCAAGATATGGCTCCCAAGAGTGTCTAAAACTAGGCGAATTATTTGCAATGGGATCGATATTGAATAATTACATAGGACACCAATGCCGAGGAACCTGTTTTTTTAGACATAATTCGCTTAGTTTTAGACACTTCGCCTACTTTTAGAAATAATTCGCCTAGTTTTTGACACTCTTGGAAGTCATGTCTTGGAAATTTCAAATGGCCGCCATTTTGAAACCAAACACGCTAGACGTGTGAATTTTTGCAAATCACTTCCAATTTTATTGTCTTTCTGAAAATGTACCACAAGATGGGAGTTTGTATTTAAAAACAAAAGTTGTATCCCGTGGGGGTCACATGGGAACGGCCCCTGAAAATTTGGTCACACAATCGGGTGGTTTAATTTGGGATATAATACCATGCAAAATTTCAAAACTCCTCATACAGCCGTTCAAAAGATATTCAAGTGGTCTCGGACTTTTGGGACACCCGGTATAATATTCTCCTAGAAATTAACACATGAAGTAAGCATCGCAATGATCATAGACGTCCTCGCGATGGCCGTTACTACGCACCAGGACGCGCACATTTACAGTTCCAGCCCCTTTTCGGTTATCTCATACCTATCAACCATTTTCTACTATTATTGCAAGCATTAATAAAAAAATACAGAAAATATTTGATTTGAAGAGGAACACCGCTATAACAACAACATGATCGCATTTATACATAACTAGCAGGATACGCCCACTTCGCTTGGCGCCTTAGAGGCATGGCCGTTTATAGTTTCAACCCCAAAAGTAGCCTATGTTCTTTCCTAAAGTTTAGTCTATCTCCATACCAAATTTCATCAAAATCGGTTCAGTTGTTTAAGCGTGAAAGCGTAACATACAGAGAGACAGACAGAGTTACTTTTGCATTTATAATATTAGTATGGATTGAATTCTGATAATTTATCTGGAGTTCCAGCCCATGGTATTTAGGGGGTCCATTCTCATCCATTTTTCGATATCTCTTACCGTTTTGGCTAAACAATTAGTGACACATACATATACACATTTATCGTTACATTGAGTTTGTTTTATTATTATTATAGATTGTAAATTTTAATTCGAGCCTCCTTTTCCTTTACATTTATTTAGCTTTTCATAATCCCTATTTTGCTCCTTGAAATTTCGAGAGTTTTGAGAACGTGAACACCATTCTTTATTCACTCATCTCTGAATTGCGGATATGCCCTCATCAACTAATGAGGGCATATCTGGAATTTAAAAAAAAACCGTGGCCAAATACAAGTATTAATCAAGAACATAAAAATGTAATTTACAACTTATTTCAATTTTGATATTGTTGTTTTTCTCGTTTCCCAAGATCGTTTCGCTCACTCCACTTCTAGTCCAAGGAATATTGCATCAGCCTCAATAAGATTTGTTCACAGAAATTCAGGTTCCAGGATGGTTTGATCTGCAGGAAGGAGATGACGCATATCATGTCTAGCATGAGTCTTCAATTGTGGGGTCTATTTTTGGTTTCTTGCTTTGACGCGATCCTGATCAGTCTCATAATTGTTGCTAACTTTATAGACGAAGGCATTTATTCCAGGAGTATTTCATGCTAATTTTCAAAACATTTACGAACATTCTAAATTTAATTACCGACCGTCATCAGTCATTCTGATATCTTTGTCATAATGTCTTTGTCAACTCACCTATTTGTCAGCTATCCTCTATGAAACTAGGTCAAGAGGAATATTAGCATTCTCCACAAATGGAAAACTGTTAAAAGTTAGAATTGATTGTGAGATTAAAAATCAAATAAAATAACAATCGTTCGAATCGTGAATCTGTGTAAATGATATCTGAGATAAGATAAATCAACTCGCGTTGTAATGGTACTTCCAAAGTACTATCTGAGTCAGACGTTCTGCTTGATAAAGGGAAACCCAAAAATTTGGAACATTATTATTATTATTATCAACCATGAAAGTTTCTTTCAATATCACCATTATTGGGGAGTTATTTTTATACCGGGAACAAACAATGTTCCTGAGGTAATCCTGCCCTAACCTAACTTAAAACTTTTCTTAAAATGTGGGCTGTTCCTATTACGGCCGTTTTCTGCAATTCTTCTATGTTATGCTATTTGTTGAACATATTTTTCTATTTCTTTCGTCATGACTCCTATCGATCCTATTATTATTGGTATGATTTTCGTCGGCACTTTCCACATCTTCTGTATCTTTATTTGTAAGTCTTTATATTTCAATATTTTCTCTGCCTCTTTTTTGTGAATATTTCTGTCGGACAGAATTGACACATCTATGATTTTGCATGATTTTTCTTTTTCATGAATTATAATATAGGGTTTATTTGCTAAAATTGTTCTGTCTGTTATAACCTGTTGATTCCAGAGAATTGTGATTATTGTTTTATTGTGTACAACAACCGGTGGTTGTTGACAAATTACAATACCTGAAAAATAGTAAAAAATAAACATCTTTCACGTTTATAATAACTTTCGAAAGGCCGTCTACCGCCGGCGCCGTCCTAATTAGCCAACCTCGTAAATCACATTTCGTAAATTTAGGTTTTCTACTTGGTTTCTACATTTCTACAAGATTTCCTACCTTTAATTATTCAGGTTACACCAGTGATGTTTTTACTCGTTGTGTAGGATGTACGTGCCTTTCATATAAAACAGAAATCCACTTCATAAAATAGAAGATATGGTCGATTAAAAAAAAAATTGCTAAAAAAATTGATATTTTACGTTCCAAGGTAAGTAGAATATCAAATTTTGAGCGGGAGGGGGGGCATATTTTTTCGTTACGATCCCAAAGGCTCATTATTGAAAATAATAAACCAAAAATCAGATGATGGCTTTCATAATTTCGTACGAAAGCTCAAATCAAACAAAATGATGTCTTAGGGAATAAATGTGTTTTATTATATTTTCTCTTCTACAATTTAAATTCAAGTGTTACCACTAAACTGATATACCCTGTATAAAGAAAATATTGCTCTCATTCGGATTACAGCATTACAGCAACAATCCGCCCCCCCCCCCCCCC
>CM022882.1:10942100-10953113 GCA_012654025.1 Pachypsylla venusta | reverse complement strand
CCCCCCGATAGACACAAATGTTCGTTAGATTCGCGATGATTTTTTATTTATTTATTATTATTTGGCTGAACGTCCCTTTAACACCTCTGGATTCAAGAAGGGGGTTTCACCCTCCGCTGGAAACTTGCAAACCAGTGCTATGCGTCTATAGTTTAAATGGTTTTTTGTTTGGTCTTGAGCAGATACATACGATTTTTTTTTGGTGTTACATTCCCTATATATTCGTTGTGGTAGGGACTGATATTTTGTAGATCTTTTTCAATTTTTGGCTGCGGCGAGGGGGGGGGGGGNGGAGGGGGGGTGGGTTGAACCTACGTGGACACCCACCAATTAAAACCTCGTTGCAGCTTGTTTAAACTTCAGTTCTCTCACTGAAACTGGTGGTGTATTCATCGTGCCATTGACGCTGGTTGAGATAAAATCTATATATATAAATATGTTTTGTTCATATACCGCCGCGCCGAATGGCAAGTAATTGACTCACAAGATATTACTGTCTTTCTTTTATGTTGTTGTTTTATGAATACATATACATACAGGATGACTTGGAATTTACGAAACACTCGATTGAGATAAAATCTAAGGATATAAATATGTTTTGTTCATATACCGCCGCGCCGAATGGCAAGTAATTGACTCACAAGATATTACTGTCTTTCTTTTATGTTGTTGTTTTATGAATACATATACATACAGGATGACTTGGAATTTACGAAACACTCGAATGAGATAGAATCTAAAGATATAAATATGTTTTGTTCATATACTGCCGCGTCGAATAGCAAGTAATTGACTCACAAGATATTACTGTCTTTCTTTTATGTTGTTGTTTTATGAATACATATATTGTCAACAAACAGAGCAATTTTCTTTGTTTTCTTTATGGGTTTGCGTTGATCTTGCCTTATTTTTGATTGCATGGATTGGTTAAAAAAAAATAGCCTAATGATTGTCTGGCCGCCGGATGTGTTAGTTCTTTACCAATAATTGGTAATATTGGTAAAGAACTGGTGTACCTAGCGCGGTACACCACGTGGAGGCGTACTAATCTATGATGCAAGCTTTTTGTATCTTAAAATTTTAATCTGTTTTCAAGATATTTGAGAAAATGTTCTCGAGATATTTCAGAAAAAGTTCTCGAGATATTTGAGAAAAAATGCTCGAGATATTTAAGAAAAAGTTCACGAGATATTTGAAAAAAAGTTCACGAGATATTTGAAAAAAAGTTCTTGAGATATTAGAGAAAAAATTCTCGAGATATTTACGAAAAAGTTCTCGAGATATCCAAGTGTTTCGAAAACATACTGTACATATTATAGAGGAATATTATTATATCTCTTTGAATCCACACAAGGAATAGTCAAGGCAAAAGTTGGTTTAGATATCTCAGCAGTAAACCATATTCTTGTCAGTACAAAAGAATTGTACAAAAGCTTAATACAAACTATTATGATAGGGGACATTGGTATTGTACGGTGTGGTATTTGTAAACTCATTTCATTTACAAAAAAATCTATTACAAGTTCGCATTAGAAAAAGTCAGAAAAAATCAAACAGATTGGAAAAACGAGTCTTAAATTACGAGAATCTTTGATGTAAGAAAAATCCGAAAGAAAAGGCCGCCACAATTATCATTAATTGTGGCGGCCTTTTCTTTCGGAATTCTAAATGATGCTGTGTCCGCTAGTTAAAAATTCTTGAACCAAAGAAGAAGTAGAAAGTATTATAATGGGTGGAAATTTTCAATGTCGATCAATGCCAAAACAGCGTCAGTAGCTTAATTGGTTGAGGCGGTGGATTCGTAACCAGGAGACTGTTGGTTCGAATCTAACTCCAAACCCGCTGCTGTTCACAAAAGATCTGAATTAAGGTCGCAGTGATACTTGCAGTCTCATTAGAGATCTACACACAGTTTAATAATAAAAATGCCAAAACAAGTTTTGAAATCCCAGGAGTTCAAAACTAGTTCATTGCTCCGAATGTGTGTATCTGTTTTTGAACAAAATGTCTGAAAAACGGTAACTGCTAGAGACTATTTGGTATGTATGTGAAGAACGATAAAATTCTAAGAACGTCGCGTTCTAAGGTAGATTGTATATAATTGACAAACATTCCAAATTTCAAGTTACAGCTCTAAGCGTTCTCGGTTTAGGCAGGATTCGCGAAAACCGCTAAAAATCGGCAAAGAACCGTCAACAGTAGATTAGATTTCAACAAAAATTCGTGGTTCATCCTTGGGATATTTTTTTCCCATTTTACATTCGAAATTTCAAGTCATTAGCACTTATCATTCTTGAGATATCTTGTTCAAACGGACCAATGACAGAAACCCGAGATTTGAACTCAATACGTGGTTTTGGCATTGAAAATTTCAGGCCATTTAACATTTCCTACTGGACTTTATAATTCGGTCAAAGTATGGCAGAGTTCACACTCGGCTTGCACCAAGGAGGTTTCGAGTTCGATTACTGGTCGGGTCGAAAATTTAATAAAGTTTTTTCTCATATTTTCTACTTGGTTTGGTTGTGATTGGGGGTAACTCAGCCTCCTGAGGACAATTGAGTAGCTTCGATAATAGCGACAAGTGGTAGCATTATAAGGAAATTGTTAAAGTGTAGATTAGGCTTAGTGATATGATGATGCCCACAAAAATTGTGACATAATAACTCAAAGAAATATACATTTACATTTTTACATAATTCGGTCAAACTTGAAATGAATTTAATTTCAATAATATTAGATCGGAAGTGATGATTGAACATTCCATTGTACGGCACGCAGTACGCACCTTCTCATCGCCTACTGACACCGAGCACCGTACATCCTACATGCTGGATTGACCTCCAAATTAATCGCACCAATATTTATTACATTCATTCATTTATATGTTACTCTTGAATTCAGTTCAATTCTCTAATCCTATTATCCTAATCACCAATATAACACTCCATTGAATCGCGTTCTCAGCTCAGGAATTTTAGAAGAAAAAAAAGCATCAATGATATATTTCTCATTTTTTGCATATATCTTGAGAACGGTTATCTTTATCAAATTATTCTATGAGACTTTAATGAAAGATAATTAAATTTCTCATACATTCCGTGCATCTGACCGTTTTCAAAATATGGAGATAGTCCAGGAAATGTAGATATAAAAAATTAGTTTAAAATGATTTAGTTGATGTCGTTTTCAAAATATGGAGATAGTCCAGGAAATGTAGATATAAAAAATTAGGTTAAAATGATTTAGTTGATGTCGTTTTTAAAATATGAAGATAGTCCATGAAATGTAGTTAAAAAAAAAACTAGTTTAAAATGATTTAGTTGATGTCGTTTTCAAAATATGGAGATAGTCCAGGAAATGTAGGTATAAAAATTAGTTTAAAATTATTTAGTTGATGTCGTTTTAATTTTGGTTGAAAATATTAGATCAGACCTCCCTCATCAATATTATAAAGGGTCCCGGGGTGGGAAAGTTGCGGAACCGTCCGCCATTTTTATTTGATTTTTGACAAAAATCTCGAGAACGGTTAATTTTGTCGATACATTTTTAAGTAGACTTTGGTGAAAGACAATTAAATTTCCCACAAGATTAGGTCCATACATTTCTCTCGTATCTTTGACTGTTTTTGAGATATAAATATAGTGGATTTAAAAGTACTTAGTATCTATATTTTTCTTTGCGTTATTATATCACATTTTTTTGAACATCATAGATTTACAAGGTATTTTCTAAAAATAATTTCAGTACACCAAGCTATACATAACAATTACCTCATAATGCTGCCACTTGTAAATTTTACCATAGCTACTCAATTGTTCTCAGAAGTCTGAGATACCTCCAAACACGACCAGACCAAGTAGAAAATTCGAATAAAACTTTTTCACATTTTCAACCCGACTAGGATTCGAACCCGCGGAGACGTCAAAAAATATTTACTGATAGAGTTTAAAAGTTTGTTGAAAATATTAGAATAGGCCGCCCTCATCAATATTAATAAAAAGTCTCGAGCCGGAAAAGTTGCTTATGAATCTGTGGCTTGCTCGCCTCGGTGCCCATATTTCTTTCTCTTCTTTTTCTTTAACTTGACCCTTTCCCGATTCTATTTAGGGTCGACGTTGCTTTACTTAATTCTACCATGCCACAACCTTTTCTTCGATGTCTACTCTCTTTAGCTGTAACCCTTTTCTGGCAGGGTAACCCTAGCTTGCTTCTCACAGTATCCATAGAATTTCCTGATGATCTCTCATCATTGGTTTGAAGCAAAGTTTTTTAAGCTTAGATATAAACGGGCTTCGCACCATCACCTAATGAAGGTAACTTGCTCCCCTCGGTGGTTATATTATCCGTTATTTCTTTCTTTATCACCCTATATAAATTTGGGAGATTATTAAATTTAAGAAAAAAAACATTTTGTTCTATGTCACCCAGTATAATTAATCTAAACCCCCACATAGACTAACATCAGAACCAACTCAAAGCCAGATGGAAAGACTTAACATTAAATTTATTAGCAAGCATCCTGTTTTCCACCCAACCTTATGACGTCATGTCACATACCACATACCTATCTTTGAAAAAAGCTCCTATATTGAACAGAATTATAGATGTAGAGTGGGTTGTATGACGTCATGTCACATACCACATACCTATCTTTGAAGAAAGCTCCTATATTGACCAGAATTATAGATGTAGAGTTAGAGTGGTTTGTATGACGTCATGTCACATACCTATCTTTGAGGAAAGCCCCTATTTTGACCAGAATTATAGATGTAGAGTGGGTTGTATGCCGTCATATCACATACCTATCTTTGAGGAAAGCCCCTATATTGACCAGAATTATAGATGTAGAGTGGGTTGTATGACGTCATATCACATACCTATCTTTAAAGAAAGCTCCTATATTGACCAGAATTATAGATGTAGAGTGGTTTGTATGACGTCATGCCACATACCTATCTTTGAGGAAAGCCCCTATATTGACCAGAATTATAGATGTAGAGTGGGTTGTATGACGTCATATCACATACCTATCTTTGAAGAAAGCCCCTATATTGACCAGAATTATAAATGTAGAGTGGGTTGTATGACGTCATGTCACATACCTATCTTTGAAGAAAGCCCCTAAATTGCTTCGTAGAATGAGCATATATTTTGATTTTTACGCATGAAGACGAAGAAAATGCTACATAATTTCCCCTAATTTGTTTTCTGCATATACACGAACTCATGACCGTCACCTAATGAAGCTTACCCCCTTTGAATAGATTAATAGTCTCCCCCCCTTCCTAACACCAAACCTTTTGTATATACACGAACTCATGACCGTCACCTAATGAAGCTTGCTCCCCTTTGGATAGATTAAGTCTCCCCCCCTTCCTAACACCAAACCTTCTGTATATACACGAGCTTCGGACCGTCACCTAATGAAGCCAGGCTTGCTCCCCACATTCCCTTTGTGGATAGATTAATAGTCTCCCCCTCCTTCCTAACACCAAACCTTCTGTATATACACGAGCTTCGGACCGTCACCTAATGAAGCCAGGCTTGCTCCCCACATTCCCTTTGTGGATAGATTAATAGCCCCCCCCCCCCCTTCCTAACACCAAACCTTCTGTATATACACGAGATTCGGACCGTCACCTAATGAAGCTGGCTTGCTCCCCACATTTCCTTTGTGGATAGATTAATAGTCTCCCCATTTTGTGTTGTCTGTTTCAGAAGGCCACCAAAGTGATTCCTCAGTTCTCTGGAAAATACAACTTGACCAGGATTTGCTGGATACAATTGTTTCTATTTATCCAAGTTGGTTTAAGGACGTGCTAAAACCAGAAGGCATGGCAACGCCCAACAACAGTAATAACAATAATACTAGTAGCTCATCACTGTCGTTGAAACCTCCACATTATTCGAATATACCACCACCGCCACCATCTATAAGTCCTCCAAAAGCAGAAGTGGATGAATCACCGCTGCAAAAGTCTATGGACAAAAATAAAGAATGTAAGTATTAGACTCGGGACTAGGGCAGAGGATCCCAAACTGGGAGCGTGAAGGCAAGACAAGGGGGCGCGGAATCAGTTGAATTATTATCATTTAGTTAAAATATATGTACACAATTTTTTTTACAAAGGTAATTTTATTGAACATAATGTTTAGAATTTTTTTTTAGCAACACATTAGTGTTTTGAATGAGATAGCATTCAGCAACACATTAGCGTTTTGAATGAGATATCATTCAGCAACACATTGGAGTTTTGAATGAGATAGCATTCAGCAATATATTAGCGTTTTGAATGAGATAGTAATCAGCAACACCGATACCCATTCATAATTTATAATGTAATGGGGAGAGGGGCGTGGAAGGCTTTCACTTCAAGAAAATGGGGCGCGGTACCAAAAAGTTTGGGAACCCCTGGACTAGGGGAATAAAAAGAGACAGATGGATGCGACATGCGAGTAAAGTCTATGTGTTCAGAGGGGTCACCGCACAGAATACGATAATGTCGCCAAATGTTCCTGACGCTTGGCAGTTCTACGCACAAGGACGACCTGGAACACATACCGCAGTCCAAGCTCAGGACAGAATGGCCCCGTGGACGCCAGACCACACAGTATAATGTGTAATCCCACATGAGTATGACAGATGTCGTTGGGGAATTATGTCCTAAAATATACTCTTTCCACTTTTAGTTTTTAATGCTTTATGCGTGATTGGCAAAATGTAGTTTTTGGCATGATATTTTTTTCTTATAAATTTAGGTACAATTTGGGTCACTTTTAATATAAAAGTAGATATTTATATATATAATTACAGTATGTTTCCAAAGTCTTTCTAACTAAGTTGTCAAAGCAGTGCAGCAAGCAAAATATCTCCTCACATCTCTCCTTTATTCTCTTGAATGCTTTGTGCTGCTGAACAAAATGTTGCCTTCATATTGGTGGAATCCCATCTTGAGTTTCCCTTCCCTGTCCTCTCATCTCTCCTTTATTCTCTTGATTGCTTTGTGCTGCGGAACAAAATGTTGCCTTCATATTGGTGGAATCCTATCTTGAGTTTCCTTCCCTGTCCTCTCATTTCTCTTTTGTTTTCTTCATCCAATTCCTCTGTGACGTTTTTTAAGCATTGCTTTAATTTCAACAACAATAATTTTATTAATGAAATAAATTTTATTTGTCCGTGTCGCGCCGTCATTTCGACTTCTTAGAATTTTTATGTTATATTTTATGTTTATAGTGTGAACCAAAATAACGTTATCAAAATGGCGGATGAAATGACCTGTTCTATTTGACGTTATTTTGCTTCACCCTATATACGTTAAGACGAGCGAGCAATGCGGACTTTTTGACCGCCATTTTGATTTTGTTCTTCCCTGTCCTCTGAAACAAAATGAGAGTTATAAGTGATTGTGAAAACAAAGCATAAAGGGCATATATACTCATTATAGTTTTTTGTGTTGGAAATGACCTGTTCTACATGACGTTATTTTGCTTCGCCCTGTATACGTTGAGACGAGCGAGCAATGCACGCGCGATGTCAGGATCCGTATTGACGTAGCGACTGGCGACGCGACGTACACACACACACACATGTGTGTGTGTGTCATCAGCAAAGATTAAAACATAAACTGTAAGTCACGTTTATCAAACAACAACAACGAGTACCAAAATACATAATGATAGGTTCAGCAAATATGTTGTTTGGAGATGATGATGGTGCCAAGTTTCTGGCACGGAAGTTGGTGCTATCAAAGTGGTTGGTCAATTAGAAAATCTTATATTCTATCTTTGTTACAAGAATACAGGGTTCGGTAATGCAGGACCTCTGACAGTTTTTTTTTTAAGAAAAAAAGGTTGCAGAGGAGCCTTACCAATACACAATAAGGCTTATATGCAATGGGTTGGCTCTCATCGGGAAAATTTGGAGTTTTCCTACTCCAAGCAAAGAATGTAATATCACTATCAACATCAAATGTTGTTCGCTTATCATCACTTCTGGTTGGGTTGGCCCAAAAAATATTCAGCGTGTAAATATTCAAAAAATATTCAGCGTAATATTGATAGGAAACCCGTTCTATTTTGATCAAATGTTTCTGTCGGATCTTGGAGAGTATGAATGATTCCTCTACTGAAATGATATCGTGTGAACGCGACCTAGAGGCCTATAATTTATTACTACACAATCAAATTTGTTTAATATTCTGATAAAGAAAAAAATAACATGGTTGTAATCAAACAGAGGCCGCGAGAGGGAGGGACACTTTTGCATACATGTAAGATTTAGGTACATGAGATGCAGTTTACCGGGTGGTGATGACAGTGAAGAATGCCGCTTTTACTATACATAAAAAAGAGTTTATATTGTACCTACGTGTTCGTCGCGATAAGTGATGATGGTGGAATTGGGTAGAACATTATATTTCTTGAGGACGATAGACTAGATGTTGATAATCTCAAATCTGCGCATGTCCTGTAAAAAATTATGAAAAATATAATATGAAATGAGGATGTTGTGGAGTGAACCAGGAGATCAGAATGCATAGAAGACCAGAGATCATCTGAGCGGTTTATAGTTTATCATCGTATGGCTATTTTTTTTTTTTTAATTTGGCTTAACGTCTCTTTAACATCTATTGGTCATTCAAGACGGGGGTTTTACCCTCCATTCGCTGGAAACTTGCAAACCAGCTACCCACATTGACCTCACCCAGCCTGGGTTGGGCCGGAAAAAGCCAACAATACGTGATGTTCCCAAGCGGTCACCCATCCAAGTACTGACCACGCCCGGATGTTGCTTAACTTCAGTGATCTGACGGGAACTGGTGTATTCAACGTGGTATGATCGTTGGCCGTATGGCTATTAATGGGGAGATCGTTCAGAAAGATTTCGACATCTTTCAACATTCATTAGAAGAGCCAGTAACGTTCAATCATACCTGAATGTGTGGTGAAAGATTAAATTAATATTTATGAGTAATCATTACACAAATAACGAAAAATATAGGGGACTGATAACTGGTCAAAATCGGACATGGCTTTGTCTCATTCAGTTATCGTGGAACGAACAGACAAACATGCAGCGTGGAACATATCTCTCATGCAGTCTTTTGATGAGACCCCGTACGTAATCTACGACGTTCTATATCCAATATCATTTCCCTTTTAGACAGTCGGCCGACTGAATGATCGGGTGAATGATAAGTATGTTGAGAAGGTGCTTGACATTGAGTAGTCTGCATAAAAACGAAGCACTTTAGACAAGCTTCGTAGTATGCTCTAATTTTTTTGCATATATATGTTTTTAATTTGACGTCTTAATTTGTGGGTAGCTCTTGTTCACGGGTTGATCAAATGCTCAACTTTTGAACATTTGCTATAGTAAAACTATTTGCTAAGTTTCATGCATTCTACTCAGTGAAGCATCCTGTATTAAAATGCAGTGTGCAGTTCTAAAACATGCAAACTAAGATGCACATGTGTATAATATATGGCAAGCAAATGAAAATTAAAAATGCACATTTATTAGATTACCTACTTCCTCAATAAGAATCCCCCCTCCCATTTTGTTGGAAAAGACAAATGTTTCATTATAATTTTCAATAATGAAACCAATGAAAACTCAAAATTTGAAATCTCAATAATGTGGATAGGATCTGACTCTGGAGAGGGACAATTTTGTCCCTAAAATATTTTCCCATATTTGAAGGGAAATTTGTAAAATATATCTGTCCTTTTTAGTCAAGTTTGTATTAGTGATCTTGAAATCGAGAAATGACCGGATAAACGTTTCCTAACCTTTCTGATTGGGGGAAAATAGTGCAAACGTAAGGAATAGTATGAAATAACATATTTTACCCAAGGTTAGAAAACGTTTTTATGGTCATTCCTCTTTGGTGAATGTACGAGCGTCAAACATGCAGCTGGGATTTCCCCCACGTATATTACGGGTAAAATATGTGGGAGAAGAGGAAAAAAAATAGGGAAACCATTATTCCTCCCCAGTGTCAAACCCAATGTCGACACATGTTTTGGTCATCCGAGTCGATTTCAGGATCAAATTCCCTCTCATAATCATCTTTTCTAACCATTTCTAGATTAAGTTTTATGAAGTTACCACTAGTAGACTGCAGACTTCACTTCAAATAGGCCTCCATTTGTCTGGAATCGACCAATAACTAATCAGCCAATTTTATGGTTGTCCATACTAGATTTTATCAAAATTGGACAAGGCGTTCGAGAATTATCATGGTACAAGCAGACAAAAAAGAAGTAAAATTGTCGTGTTTTTGGCCATGTTGGCCCCGGGTGGCTCAATATGGCCCCTATTACCTAATTCTATAAAGATAATGAATGTTCATTTCATCAAAATCACATAATGCCTTCGAGACGATTTCAGGATCAAACAGATTTTGATCCTGAAATCGTCCCTATTATTTAGGGTGGACAAAACGTATTAAATTTCGAGGTTCTTTTTTTTTTAGAGATTTCAAATTTTGAGTCTTTTTTTACTTTTTTTTAATATATCTATAAAATTTTGAATCTTTTTTTTGAGGGATTTCAAATTTTTATGTTTTTTTTTTTTATATATATATATATATTTGTTGTTTGAAGATTTTATTTCACATATACAGGGGCGGATACAGGTCTTCAGTTGAGGGGGAGGGGGGGCGATCAAGTGTTGAGCTCAAATCTGATGTGATATTTAGACTTCGCAATTAGCCATATTCATTAATGACAAACCTAAAGCTAGATATCACCCACATTATTATTTATTATAACATTCTTCTAGTTCCCGTCAGATCACTGAAGTTAAGAAACGTCGGGCGTGGTCAGTACTTGGATGGATGACCGCTTGGGAGGAACACCACGTATCGTTGGCTCTTTTTTCCGGCCCAACCCAGGCTGGGTGAGGTCAATGTGGGTAGCTGGTTTGCAAGTTTCCAGCGAATGGAGGGTAAAACCCCCGTCTTGAATGACCAATAGATGTTAAAGAGACGTTAAGCCAAATTAAAA
>CM022882.1:10916341-10941576 GCA_012654025.1 Pachypsylla venusta | reverse complement strand
AAAAAAAAAAAAAAAAAAAAAAAAAAAAAAAAATTTTTTTTTTTTTTTTTTTTTTTTTTTTTTTTTTTTTTTTTTTTTTTTTTTTTTGAGATTTAAAATTTTCAGTTTTCTTGTGATATTCAATTTTAAAAAGTTTTCTTTTTCATGGTGGATTTCAAAGGTTCATGGTCATGGCCATATTGGCCCCGGGTTGCTCAATAAGTTGCTCACCTAATTCTCTTCACTTAAATTAATGTGCATACTAAATTTCCTCAAAATCGCATAATGTGTTCGAGCGCAAAAGGAAAATTCGTTCGGTTAGTGAAAATGTCATCATAGTGTGTTTCTATAAATGTGTCACAACAAAAGTTTGGAAAATGTACGACTGAACTGTGTTCTAGTTGGGGTCATAATGGCCGATACTGTTCTTATATTTGTTCGGTCAATGAAAATGTCATCATAGTGTGTTTCTATAAATGTGTTACAAAAGTTTGGAAAATGTACGACTGGACTGTGTTCTAGTTGGGGTCATAATGGCCGATGCTGTTCTTATTTTTCCAAATGGAAATGTCATTCGCCATTAATATCATTTAGATTGGTACAATACAACATTAGACAAGTGTTTTTGATATAAAAAACAAAATGGGGCAGTAGATGAACTCTCTCTCTCGAAGTAAAATATCTTAACACACGCCCGCTGAATAAAGAAATGAAAGGCGGCACGTTTCATTCATACTTTTTTAGTAAAATTAGACAAAAGAACGTGCCCGCTGGAATAAATTTCTAGAAAGCTGGGAATTATTTAATTTCACGTTGGCCATCTCGAATAAGCGCTAGCTAAGTTTGCGATGGTTTCTGAGGTGGAGTAAATTTTTTAGCAGGGAAAAGCCGCCAAATTTTGCCGCTACTTTATTAGAACGATGCATTTTATGAAAAATTTGTCACTAATCAAACTTAAGAAGAATTAAATTTTGTGCAGGGTTGTGTAATGTGCAGTCGAAGTTAAACTGTTTTTTAGAAAATAGTTTTCTGCTCCATTTTAGACGCCTGTAACTCAAGAATGGTTATTCCAAATAAAAAATGGCCCTTTCTTGGCTCAAAAGGATCTAAAATTTAATTCTATTATTCCATTGAACGTCCATACCAAATTTCATCACATTGAATGTCCATACCAAATTTCATCACATTGAATGTCCATACCAAATTTCGTTACATTAAATGTCCATACCAAATTTCATCACATTAAATGTCCATACCAAATTTCGTCATATTAAATGTCCATACCAAATTTCATCACATTAAATGTCCATACTAAATTTCGTCATATTAGATGCCCATACCAAATTTCATCACATTGAATGTCCATACCAAATTTCATCACATTGAATGTCCATTCCAAATTTCATCACATTGAATGTCCATACCAAATTTTGTCACATTGAATGTCCATTCCAAATTTCATCACATTGAATGTCCATACCAAATTTCATCACATTGAATGTCCACACCAAATTTCATCACATTGAATGTCCATATCAAATTTCATCACATTGAATGTCCATACCATATTTCATCACATTGAATGCCCATACCAAATTTCATCACATTGAATGTCCATACCAAATTTCATCAAAATCAACTAAGGTGTTCGGGGGATATCGTACAAAAAGATAAAGAACAAAAAATAATGGAGTTAAAACTAGACTGAAGGTCTTCGTTTGATCAATAAGTTGCCCACCTACCCTTAAAGGTTTAGCATCTTTTGAAATTAAGGGATTGTCAACAAAAGCATTTACAAACCAGACCTGAATAGAAAACCTCTCTGAGATTTTCGAGTTGATAACGATTCGACCCCTGCAACTCGCCTATTGGTCAGTAAGAATCTGACATTTTAGGCTATGGTCTGCAGGGGGTATTTTCACGAAATCATGGGTGGAACGCCTCTTCCAGGACTATCGCAGCATCTGATGAGAGATTTTTCCCTATCATTCTACTCATACAGTAAAATTTTCTGGGTAAAAAAAGCATGCCTCTTTTATATTTTGCCTCTTTTTCTATGATGATTGTTTTTTGTTGCTTTGCAAAAGGGGCTGGTTAAGCAGACTGTATCTAATCTAATGTAATTCTTACCTTGAGATCCGTATGATTTTGTACAAGGGATGATGATTATGTTGGGATCAAAATAAGAGTTTACACTATTAAAAAATATGAAAAGAATTAGGTATAATATTAACAAGAAAATTAACACCTTTCACCATAATTGGTTTATGGAAAAAATAAAAATAAATAATTTAAATTTTCACTGAGTGAATGAATTGTAATTATTTTAAAGATGCTAGTATTATCGCTCCAAAATCTAAATATCTACTAAATTTGATATTGATGGACTGACAATTTGCCTGTCATCAGTAGGTACTTTTGGTTTGGTGGTAACCGAATTTTTGACATGTTTAAGTACTTACCTGACATCAATCATATACGCATATACAATGATGGTCTCAGCCCCAGAGTCGAAAAAAGAAAACATAAAATACATCATCCAGAGCCGCAATTTTCACCCAAAATGGAAAAGATTTATGTGGTGGATTTTGTATTTTTGTCTGCCCTTAATGAGAGTGATAAATAATTTAAAATTAAAATGATAAATATTTGAACACACTAATGTATGGGACCGCTCCAGATATTTATGTTTCTGGAGACACGAGGGACCTGTGATGCAATAATAACATTCGGAATTATGTACAGGGTGACACTAATGTATGGGACCGCTCCAGATATTTATGTTTCTGGAGACACGAGGGACCTGTGATGCAATAATAACATTCGGAATTATGTACAGGGTGACACTAATGTATGGGACCGCTCCAGATATTTATGTTTCTGGAGACACGAGGGACCTGTGATGCAATAATAACATTCGGAATTATGTACAGGGTGACACTAATGTATGGGACCGCTCCAGATATTTATGTTTCTGGAGACACGAGGGACCTGTGATGCAATAATAACATTCGGAATTATGTACAGGGTGACACTAATGTATGGGACCGCTCCAGATATTTATGTTTCTGGAGACACGAGGGACCTGTGATGCAATAATAACATTCGGAATTATGTACAGGGTGACACTAATGTATGGGACCGCTCCAGATATTTATGTTTCTGGAGACACGAGGGACCTGTGATGCAATAATAACATTCGGAATTATGTACAGGGTGACACTAATGTATGGGACCGCTCCAGATATTTATGTTTCTGGAGACACGAGGGACCTGTGATGCAATAATAACATTCGGAATTATGTACAGGGTGACACTAATGTATGGGACCGCTCCAGATATTTATGTTTCTGGAGACACGAGGGACCTGTGATGCAATAATAACATTCGGAATTATGTACAGGGTGACACTAATGTATGGGACCGCTCCAGATATTTATGTTTCTGGAGACACGAGGGACCTGTGATGCAATAATAACATTCGGAATTATGTACAGGGTGACACTAATGTATGGGACCGCTCCAGATATTTATGTTTCTGGAGACACGAGGGACCTGTGATGCAATAATAACATTCGGAATTATGTACAGGGTGACACTAATGTATGGGACCGCTCCAGATATTTATGTTTCTGGAGACACGAGGGACCTGTGATGCAATAATAACATTCGGAATTATGTACAGGGTGACACTAATGTATGGGACCGCTCCAGATATTTATGTTTCTGGAGACACGAGGGACCTGTGATGCAATAATAACATTCGGAATTATGTACAGGGTGACACTAATGTATGGGACCGCTCCAGATATTTATGTTTCTGGAGACACGAGGGACCTGTGATGCAATAATAACATTCGGAATTATGTACAGGGTGACACTAATGTATGGGACCGCTCCAGATATTTATGTTTCTGGAGACACGAGGGACCTGTGATGCAATAATAACATTCGGAATTATGTACAGGGTGACACTAATGTATGGGACCGCTCCAGATATTTATGTTTCTGGAGACACGAGGGACCTGTGATGCAATAATAACATTCGGAATTATGTACAGGGTGACACTAATGTATGGGACCGCTCCAGATATTTATGTTTCTGGAGACACGAGGGACCTGTGATGCAATAATAACATTCGGAATTATGTACAGGGTGACACTAATGTATGGGACCGCTCCAGATATTTATGTTTCTGGAGACACGAGGGACCTGTGATGCAATAATAACATTCGGAATTATGTACAGGGTGACACTAATGTATGGGACCGCTCCAGATATTTATGTTTCTGGAGACACGAGGGACCTGTGATGCAATAATAACATTCGGAATTATGTACAGGGTGACACTAATGTATGGGACCGCTCCAGATATTTATGTTTCTGGAGACACGAGGGACCTGTGATGCAATAATAACATTCGNATATAGGGTGTACTGGAGGAATGAAACTTTGCTGTAAATAATTGAAAAATAGATTTTGAAAAGAAAACTAAATGCATATTGCACGCATTTTTACTGAAAATATCAAAATTCAACTGGTTGTCCTTCATATATTTTGAAAATTATTTGATATTAATTAGGATATTAATTATTAATTAGGACATTATGATATTAATTAGGACATTATGCACAATAATGTATTACCTATATGCACTTTATATATACAGATATTTTGATTATTTTTTTTTTCCTTTCATTGGTCTTGACAGCCTTTTGGTTACCTCTAACCAGCTCCAGGAAAGTAAAACGGCCTTCAAAACTGCGGTCTTATGAGTTGCACTGTATGCATTTAGTGCATATCTATTCATTATTTTGCTGGCATAGAGCAGAGTTCATTCAAATAAATTTTATCTTTATAAAGAAAGTACATGATTATATGTTCTCTCAAAAATACATAGCACCACCCAGCCCCGCGCTGGTCTTTAATTTTGTCCGGCAGAGTGAAAAAAGTTCAAACTTTGAAATTAGAAGTCCGCTATCGCACAGTACAAATATTAATCGGGCGACTCCAATCGAAAGCGAAAAAGAAAATCGGGATTTCCGCCGTAAGCAGCAATTTTGCCAGTTAACGTTGACCGATTTTAATGAAATTTGGTTTATAGTTCCCATTTGGGAGTTTGTTTGGTCCTCGATCCTAGGCCTTACTGTCGGTGTCATACGGGGAATCCCGAACTAGAAAAATAAATAATAAATCTCATATTGGCAGAGTTTTTAGATAGGACATATTTTAAAACAAACTACCGGGTATTTTTTAGGTGAAATCACCCAATTTTTTTCGTTTGTCCACTCTACAGTCCTAAGAAAAGAAATTGAGGGGGTCACTATCATCATTCTTTGTCTTTTGAGTGAATTTCTTAATTCAGTTTGGAACACTTCTCTTATATGTAGAGATTATGATCCCGAACCTTCCTGACAATCCCGAAGTTTCGGGACACAATCCCGGGATTAGAAAAAAGTTGGGAATCTTCCAAATTTCAAGTAAAAGTAGGTAGTTACTACAATAAATAGATAAAATAAAAATAAAAAATAAAGTTTTTAACTTGAGAGATGTGTATGGAGTCCTTTTGTGGATCAACCAAGAGTTCTCAGAATAGCATCACATTTTTTACACATTGCATTTTTACCGTCTTTGGACACTAAAGAATGACTCCAAACGGATGAAGTATCTGAATCTTTTTTGGGCGATATGAAACTGTCTATTTTAAAGTCCAACCGAGCACAAAAGTAGTTGCGTTCAAAAAAGATGTTAGAATATATTAGAACATTAAAAATTAAGCCATTGCACACTTTTACAAGTCTCTTGACTATAAAAGAAACTGAAACAAGTGAAATACCGACCGCCTTGTATTTACCAAAAGGCTAGGTACCTATTTTGGATAATTCGCATGAGGCATACAAACAACACATCGGTCATCCGTTCATTCGGTCTACACAAAGAAGAAAAGGATTTAAAAAGGTCTTGCATTTTTTTATTGCATGGCAGATGGCAGCACATCGACTTTCATGTAACGTTCAAGGTTGATGTATTTGGGCCTCATTTTCAAATTCAATAAAAAAGTATGGTTTTTGTTCGTTTTTATTATATCAATGTCAATCCCGAAAATCCCGGGATTGGATGGCGAATCCCGGGATCAAAATTTCAGCCATTTTCGGGCGGGATCCCGGTATCCCGGGATCGTAATCCCTACCTATATGTTATACATGCTGCAAAACGATACTCTGATTTAAAATGTGAAATATGTGTGTAAGGGGTCACCAGCGAGCACACAGATTTGTTCCACCGAATACTATGATGTCACCTAATGATGATATGTTTGTTCATCTTGTCTGTTTCAGCCCTCAAAGTCAAGTTGATGCTGAGGAGACCTATTAACCAATTAGTTGCTCAAGGAATTATGCCACGTAAGTATATTCCAAATAATTCAAGTCCCCTTAGAAAGTGGAAGTTAGAAAGAATTCTAAGGCATCATGGATTGCCGGCCATAAAGAGCAAATAATTGCCCTTAGGCAGGAAAATTCATTCTGCATTGTACTTTCTGGCTCTCCTGTAGATAGGGGGACTTAAAAAGAATACTTCCAAGGCATCCAAGTCCATGCCTGTTGTAAAAGGCGACTAAGGGCAGGGTCGGAAACGATATCTTTTCTATTACCCATTCAGAAAGCAAGGAGAAGCTACTGCATTATACTTCCTGGGTCTCCTGTAGATAGGGGGACTTAAAAAGAATACTTCCAAGGCACCATAAGTATTCTGTAGTATCAAGAACTCATGGCGAGTTGTTGCAAACCAGCCACGGCTGTTCACCTATGATGATGGGGTAGGAAAAAAGTTACACTAATGTGGAACTGGGTGCCTGTATTTTATGTTTCTGTGTTCAAAAGTATATGCCAATATTCTTTTGTATATAATCCGGTCTCTAGAAACGATGATGATATTATTGAAACTTGATGTGGCCAGCGTGTTTGGCACGATGAATACACCAGTTCCCGTTAGATCACTAAAGTTAAGCAACGTCCAGCGAGATTTTACCAAGTGGGTGTCAATGTAGGTTCTGCGCCCTCGTGATGCTGGCTATTTTTCCAGCCTAAACCAGGTTGGGTGAGGTCAATGTGGATAGCTTGTTTGAAAGTTTCCAGCGAATGGAGGGTGAAACCTCCGTATCGAATGACCAAAGGATGTTAAAGAGACTTTTTTTTTTAAAAAAAAAAAAGAACTTGATGTGGCCTACCTCAACAACATCAATAAATTCAATTTAGATCAATTATTTAGGATGTTTGTCGTCATTGTGAAATATAAATTTCAAAAAATTTTGTGAAAGCGCTAGGTAGTTTGATACATAATTTTTTTAAAATTTATAAACATCAATAAACAAAACTTTCACAAGATGTTTTAACAAAGATTTTTTTTTTCTTTTTTGTATTTTAGCCCTGAAAACACCTCCAGCATTTCATGAACAAAGACGTCAATTAGAACGTGCTAAAATGGGAGATTTATTAAAAGCTAAAATTCAACAAAGACCAGATCGACAAGAATTGGTTCGTCAGCATATTCTCGAAGATGATCATATAGGATTTGTTGATCCAAGTTTAGCTGAGAAACAGAGAATGTTAAAAAAATGTCGTTTAGCTGATCAACTCAATGATCAATTAGCTCATAGACCAGGACCATTGGAATTAATTAAAAAAAATATTCTTCATACTGAAGAACCCATTGAAAGAGCTGTCAAAGATGGAGTTATTGAATTCAAACCAACTTGTGAAGGTAAGAAAGATGACATGTTTAAACGTCTTTTTAGATTATTATTTTCAATTTTTGAAATCGACCACACACAAAAAAAAAAAAATAACAGTTGCCCTATATGCAGATCACAGTAAAACCATATACTTGAATGCACGCCTTACGAACTGAATTGGTCATTACAGAAACAACATTAAAAAAAATATAAACTTTTCAAGGGGCAAAAAATTTTTGTGCGTTTATTCAATCGCGGAAGAAAAAAATGATTTTAGGTATTTGAAAAACTTCTGTATGCATGGTAAATAACTTGATATTTTACTCGTATTTTAAATTATGTGATATGATAACTGATCCGGAAGTCGCCAAATAAAACGTTTGATAGGTACCTATGTATTGAGAATGTCGTTCATAGCGTTATTGCCAACATGGTAAGATCCGTTCTGGCGGGGAGATCTGGAACGCACATCATTAAAGTTCCGATCAGGGGCCATCGAAAGCTTTTCGACAACCCCATATCAATCTGTTTCTACCATTTTACCAAGCTTGAATCTGAAAAGGGGGAGAACAGATGGTTTAGATAGAGACACCTCTTCAACAATACACGGCAAAACGGACTCGCCCGAGAAAACAATTTTTACCTGACTATGACCGACAGACACTACATCAGTCTTGTCCCAAAACTAATCAACGCAACGTCTTGCCGGACTATTTACTTGAGAGTGGATATAACCATTGTGTCAAACATATGTCTAATATTGAAATCAACAGAGCTATGATTAATCTGTCACCACAGCTTGACAAACTTGTGCTGTAATCTATACTATTATCTAAGAAGGAATACCCCCCCCCNAAGGAATACCTCCCCCCCAATTTACTTATCTTTATCAATTTCTTTTCGTTACCTGATTTCTTGTAACTATTCTTTTACAATATGACCCCTTATAGAGTGGTGGCAGAATGGTTTACCTTTGGGACTTTGGATTTCGTCGATTCCTCTTTGGACTGACTGATCTGGCGGTTTTGGGTGTTCTGGGGTGAATTTTTTTTTCCACTGTTCTACAAGGGGTTGAACCCCACTTAACACAAACTCATTTATATCTATAAATGAGTTTTCACGTGGGGTAACATATTTCTTTATTTTATTTTCAATATTGTATATTTATTGAATTATGTAACCGAATATATGGATAAATAAAGAAAATATGTTCATGAAAAGAAAAAAAATATATCATCGCTGCTCCAGCTAATGGCTTTAAACCCTTTCGGTAACCTCATATCAACCTGTTTCTAGCATTTTCACCAAACCGGAGGAATAGTTGATTTCAAGAGGAACGCCTCTATAATAATATCTTCGTAAGATCGGATAGTTCTCTTTATTATATGACCATATTTTATTTTCTCCTTAGGTCAAAAAACAAAGCCTGAACCTCCTGACCATTACATGACCTTGGATGATGATTCCCAAAGTTCAGAAGCTCATTCCCCTCCTTCCGAAAGTCACCCTCTTCCAGAAATTATTGGATCTGATATGTTAGAGACAGCTGCAGCCAATGCGGGTATAGTTACTGTTGTTGTACCTTCAGCAACAATTCTTCAGGCGGCTCAAAGTCCGTTGTCCATTGGTAAGTTTGATCTTTTTCTAAAAAAAGGGTTATTTCTTGTAATCCAATTTTGACTTACTAACTTCTGTAAGTCCCATATTTGGGGTTCCATACTAAAATTTTGGGGCACAATGAGACCCCAAATGGGACCTACAAATTTCATCCAAATCCGTCAACCCTAACTGGCAAAAGTCATGTTCATGGCGGAAAAACCTTGATATTTTACGTATCTTGAAACGAAAAATATTAAATTTTGAGGAGGGGTATTTTTTTTTTTTTCGTGACGATTCCAAAGGTTCATTAAACAAAAAATGCGGTCGTACTACATGAGCGGCACTCTTTCCACTTTGCGTAACAGATTTTAATGATGAAGGTTCTAGTTGGTGTCTAATTATGCGTAGAAACTTTTCGTCACTGTCGGTTACGAAGGCGGGGGACGAACGGATCAACGGGTTCTATCTATTTACACCCATAAATTTTCTGATTTCTAGATTTAGTAGAACTCAACATTTGTTAGAAGCCATCGTTATTATATTCAATTTTGTTTTATTATTTTCAATAATGAACCTTTGGAATCGAACACAAAAACAATAACCCCTTTTGGTATTGGCCCATACAAAAAGATATTCTTGGATCCTACGTACCTTGAAGCGTAAACTATTTTTTTTAGAATATAAACAATCAATATGTGTTCTTCCAGGATCCACAACTTCCAGTCTCTCTCCACTGTCATCCATTTCTTCTCCGCCATCTTCTTCTACTCCAACACTATCAAGAATACATCAACAACAGCCAGCTCCTGGCAAAGATAAAAATAATCATCGTAAAAAATCTTCAAAATCAAAATGTTCAACCCCTAAAACGAGAACAATCAAATTTCATGAATATAAGGGACCTCCGAGCAGTCAGAAGAATTCATCGAATATTAGCTCAAATACGAACAGTAGCAGTTTGAATCAGTCCATTGCTTCTCCAGTAGAAACTAGTTATGAACTTTTACTGCAACAACAACAGTTGCTGTGGCAACTTGAGTGGCAACATAAGGTATGTAAACATAAAAGTTACAAAAGTACAGAGTTACAAAACCTCCGAGATTTTATCCCCTGCAGAGTCGAAATTTTCGGATCTTTTGGACCATGTGCTTTGGAGACGACCTGATTTTCATACGATCACAGTTTCAGGCAAGGGCCATAAAAACTTTTTCAATAACCTACTCATACTATTTGTTTCAACAACAACATTCCCCTGTATTTTTTGACCATTGAGCGGCTGATTTTCAACTGGGTTACTGAAAATGCTGCTGCAAATGACATTGAATCAATAATTTATTTGAATTCAGAACACATGTATTATGTGTATATTTCTTTGTGTTATTATATCAAAATTTTGTGGGCATCATAGATTACAAGGTTTTTTCTTACAATCACTTCAATACACCAAGCTATACTTAACAATTACCTCATAATGCTATCACTTGTCACTATTACCACAGTTACTCAATTGTCCTTAGGAGGCTGAGTTACCCCTAAAACACAATCAGACCAAGTAGAAAAATCGAAAAAAAACTTTTCCAAATTTTCGACCCGACCAGGATTCGAACCCGGATGCAAACATGGAGACATCTCATTATTATGAAGTGACCCCTTTGGGAATTTGGCCCTCTTTGGTCTGAAACAGCGTGAATGTTTTATAAACCGTTAACATCAACAATATCGGACATCTCACGACGACAAGTTCTACGCAAGAGGAAAGCATAGAACGCATACCATCACAGTTTCAACCGAGGACATCAAAACCTTTTTGGTAACCTACTATCATGTTAATTATAAGTGTTATATTAACTATTAACTTTAAAATAAATTAAAACAAAACACTTACCAAAAACACTATTTATAATTATTTATGAAGAAACTAGTTTCGAATCATTCGATTCATCATCAGTCTAGTCGGGTCGAAAGATGGAAATTGACGTTGAACATGAATCGAATGACTAGACTGATGATGAATCGAATGATTTGAAACTAGTTTCTTCATAAATAATTATAAATAGTGTTTGTGGTAAGTGTTTTGTTTTAATTTATTTAAAAGTTAAAACCTACTATAAACCTATTCCTATTTTAACCATTATTTCAATCTTGAACTTTGAAAAAATGGGGGGAAAACAGTTAAATTTAAGAAAACTACTTTCCTGTTAAAATCCAAGGCCAGCACTGAGTTGGACGAATTGGTGGAAGTAACCCATCTCAATTTTAATTGATTTCAGTATCCACAAATTATACTTCCAGCATCTCAAAAGCCTCAGTCTACTGATCAAGCTCCCCCACGCTCAAACACACCCACCGTATCCTTAGCATCTCCCCCAGCACCTCCCCCACCCCCGCCACCGCCATTGCCTTCTTCTTCACCTTTACCTAAACCGGACACTAGGCCGTTAAGGAACCTAGAAGATATGAAAGGTAAGTCTTTCGATCAAGCCCCTAAAGTATAGCAACAACAAAAGCTATGCAATGATGTCGTTGGTTGGTGTGCACAGTCTTTAATGCCTCTCGTTGTGATGTGGCGCATTTTAGCGACTGTTCAACATTAACTGCATGTGCTTCCAAGGTCATACCCAGGGGGTCTATGGGGTCCAGACCCCCCCGGAAATTTCATTTTTTTTTATATATATGCATGATTTATGTAATATTGTAAGGTGTAACTCATCATCGCCATCACCACCAAACAAAAACAACAACATCATCATCAACAATAACAACATCACTCCCAATGATCATCATTTTCAGATTTTAGTCCTGACTTGGCTGTCAATCCGTCGCCCCCCCCCCCCCCNGTCAATCCTCCCCCCCCCCCCCGAAAAAATATCTTGGGTGCGACGGCCCTGTGTGTTCACACTTTCTGCCCTATTCATGTACAAAGAAAGATTTGTTTAGAAATTGGCCCAAATAGAGAAACTTTTTAGCTCTCAATAAGATGCTCAATAAGACCCAATGATTATGAATAGCATTGCATTTTATGTTACAGTTTGTGATCTTAAAGCCGAATTGAAGAAAAGAAGTTTGCCAGTGTCGGGACCCAAACCTCAACTTATTGAAAGACTGAAACCTTTCACAGAAACTCAACAACAAAAACAACAGCAACAACAAAAGCAATCAGCAATATCCATTATTACCATTCCTTCATCGTCATCCGATGATTCTCTGCCAGGTAAGAGACCTACGGAGACCATTATTGCCGAGTTTACTAAAATCTTCTTGACGCATTCTTGCCGGATTTGTTTTCTTTTTTTTTTTTTAGTCTTGAAGTTCAAGGTGAAGGTTTATAAAATTTATTGTAATGATTGTCCCGCCAGCGACATCGGTGAATCTGGTCAATATCTTAAAGAACGCATCTATCAATATCAATATGATTTAGAAAAGAGTTTTCAGTAAAAATAATAACCCACGTACTATATTTTAATCCAATTTCAGCATCTAATGTTTCCTCGCCAGCTCAAATATTTAGTCAACCAATGTCATTAGGACCTCATGATCCGGACAGTCCATCAAGTGAACCTCACAGTCCACCCAATCAACATCATCATGAGGGAACTTCCTCTCTCTACGATCAATCAGAACAAATACAAATATCTCAAGCTACGCCAATAAAAATCTCTCAAGCAACCCCTATTCAAATATCTCAAGCTACTCCTATACAAATATCTCAAGCTACTCCTATAAAAATATCTCAAGCTACACCAATACAAATATCTCAAGCTACACCTATACAAATATCTCAAGCTACACCTATTCAAATTTCTCAAGCAACACCTATACAAATAGCTCAAAGTTCTCCAGCTCAACAAGAAACATTAAGTGAAGACATTATACGAGAACAACAGAAGAGAATTGAAATGCTTCAGAGACAACTGATTAATTCACAACTTCAGTTACAGCAGCAACAAAACACATTCCAGGTATGTCGGAGCTGGGGCGCGAGATTCTATTCAAAAATTGCGATTTTTTTAAAATAAAATGATTTATACAAAAAAATCCACGGGCGGGCATCTATCTGAGTACGCCCCAAGTCCAATGTTGCTTAACTTCAGTAATGAGACAGAAGCTGGTGTATCCAACGTGGTAAATCGTTGGCTTTTTTATTCATTTATTGAAATTATTAAATTTATTTTCAGCCTCAACAGGCCTCCAACTCAACCCCTTCTACAACTACTACCACTACCACGATTAATGCTAAAGCTAATTTAGCAGCATTTCTACAACAGCAACAGCTCAATCAGTTATTACAACAACAAGCTGCGCATGCTCAGCAAGTAGCGGCACAGGCGCAACAGCAGCAGCAACAGCAACAAATTATTTTAAATAATAACAATAATAATTTGAATAATTCAGATGATAGTACGAAGAAAACTATTATCATTGGAACTCAACCAGCAACCATTTTGTTTAACCAGGTAAGCTGGACTTCACAGCCAATTGATTTTAGGTACCAAATTCAGTCCGGATTTTTGGGCAGAAAATCATCCTGCCCATTTTTTTTAATGGGCCGGAAGGGAGGCTACATTATGATTTTTCAATACATGGCAGGACGTATTAATATCACCTACAAATTTGTTTTTAGTAATGCTTTCTCGTAATTTAATTAAACTATAGTCGTGTAATCGACACCAATCTGCCTCCAAAATTTGATGATTCAGGGAAGTTTTCGGGGCTCAACTACAGTACCAAATCCACTCGGATTTTTTTTTCATCCAAAGATTATCCATCTTTCAATTAGTTCTTAATGTTTTTATTTGGTCAAATACTTAAATTAACGAGGGAAAAAATGCCTTCGCCCTCCTGTTTGACAGGCAAATGCTTGACGACCCCGAGGCAAATAGTATAGTAGTCGAGTCAAATATGTGCGCCAATAGCACCATCAGTGTCGCGAGTTGAAAATGTTATTGGATTTCACATCTGATTAAGTCTACGTAACAAGTTCACTTGGATTTTTTTTTTACCAAAAATCCCGCTCCCTATTTTGTTTGGAACTTTTTTCCTGCCCGCATCTTCTTCTGTGGGTACGACACAAAACAAATGAATTCATAATATATATCTTTCTATTTCAGATTAATTTGCAAAAATTGCCATCAAATGGCAGTCAACCTCATCAACAATCTCTTCCTAATTTTCTTGGAACTTTTGTTCAACCTTCTCAAATCATTCTGCCCGCATCTCCCTCTGTGGGGACAACCCAACAACTGAATTCTGTATCAAGCCATAGCATGGATTCTTTAAGTTCCGACAATATTATGGAATTTATAAATGAGAAACCACCACCTCCACAATATGAAGATGCTACGAAATATTTAAAGACAAAACAAGCTGCTCAGGTAATTTGGTGTTGTGATTGCTAAAAAAAAACCCTAAAAACTAATATAAATCTTAAATAATTCACCTCTGAAGTAAAATGCACGAAACTAATAATTAATCGCAACGAGATAATACACAACTATACGTTGAACCTCTAAAAACTAATATAACTCTTAAATAATTCACCCCTGAAGTACAATACACGAAAATAATAATCGCAACGGGATAATACACAACTATACGTTGAACTAAAAACCATCACTCAGTAAATCACTTGAAGTAAAACTCAACCGCGTAGAGAACCTGAACAGTCAAATATATACAATCGCGTATAAAAAGCAAATCTACTATTGCGTCTTGAACAAATGACCCCTATAAATTACCTTTCCCTACTTTTCGAGCTCCTTTGAACCTTTAGAAGGTACGAAAACGTCTAGAAAACAATAAACGTAATAAGAGAACTTTTTAGAATGAATGAAATACAGAACTGATCAAAAGAACGTGGTAGGTATGATAACTTCTATCGAATCAATCTTTAAGAAATAGTTTTTTCTTTTGCCAACTTCATGATTCGATTGTTATAGAGAAAAATATAGATGTGTGTATTTCCCTCAATCATAGTAGACAAACACAGAATGAGATAAAAGTCGTGGTGAGATGAAAATGGGTTTACCAACAATATTTTGCGCTTGGACACGGAATGTATTGTTGGTATTGTTATAATCGATATATATAAAACGAAAATATATTGTATGTGTGCAACTGTGTATGTATCACTAATCGTTTAGCCAAAACGGTAAGAAATATCGAAAAATTTATGAGAATGGACCCCCCCCCCNCCCCCCCCCCCCCGAAGACATAGGCTGGAACTCCAGAAAAATTATCAGAATGCAAAAATGTCGAATCGTTTTCGAGTTATGGCCGATTTTTCGATTTTTTTACCGAATTAGCATGGTCTGATATCTTAAATTTTGTCGCGACAACATATCAAC
Organism: Pachypsylla venusta; assembly: GCA_012654025.1. Taxonomy (NCBI): domain Eukaryota; kingdom Metazoa; phylum Arthropoda; class Insecta; order Hemiptera; family Aphalaridae; genus Pachypsylla; species Pachypsylla venusta. Next base: position 10,925,921 of record CM022882.1, on the reverse strand, counting down.
TCAAATTGAGAAAGTTTTAGGTCGTCTTTTAAACCTTAATTTAGGACATAGTTTGCAAAGAAATACATATCCGTTTTCGAGTTACGATCGTTTTTCCAATTTTTGTAAGGGAAATCATAAAATACTATTAGGACGGGAACGGCCATGCCTCTACGGCGCCAAGCTAGAGGCGTAGCGAAGCACGGGCAAACCCGCTAGTGTTATACTAAAAATTATTCGATGTATTTTCAGGAGTATGTCAAACCGGCCAAAGTTAAAAATCAACTGCTGGATGATATTTTGGATATATTAATTAAGAGTGGTGAGCTTCCACCTTCGGCGGCCGATCCAAATACACCTCCAACACCTACCAAATGTCCAACTATGCCAATATTTAATGAAACTCTTCCCAATGAGCCGCACCAGACAGTTGAAGAAGCTCAACATCAAATTGATCTGCAATCCTTAGGTGAGTGGCCATATTAAGCTTCCACGGAGGTGCTTGATATTTTTAGGTGCCAGACCCTCGATAAAATTTTATAGGGACGGACGGATTCCCATGTCTGACCCATACAGTTATGGAAAACTTGAATAGGTCATGTAATTTGAAATTAAAAAAAAATGTACAGTATAGTTTTTTTTTTTTTTAAAGCCGTAGTATTTTCGCTCTACAGCTAAGAAATATTCGCGATACGCACTGAAAATTAAATGTTATAGTATTTCAAAATAATTAAAGAAGAATTTAAGGCCAACGGCCTCTTCACAATTTTTGTGGGTATCACAGCATTCCTTAAAGCTTTATGCACTCACTAATAATCACTTAAATCTTCTACCAATCCAATCCTTTTACTGTTATAATGTCTCCACTGGTCGGTGCTCACATTAAAGTAGCTACTCAATGGTGCTCTCGAGGCTGAATACACTGAAAATTTGTTGACCATGTCGAGAATTGAACCTGGATCCCCGAGTGCAGTGCCAGTGTGATACTCACTAGACCAGTACTGCTTAATAAAATGTAGACATTTTATCGAATGATGTTTGTATCGCATTTTTTCTATATCAATATTTCCATTTAATATTTTTTATTTGCCTCAGGTTTGGACATGGAACAATTTCCAATGGATTTAGGTGATGACGTCACACATAATGTAAATCCAGATGAATTAATGGATGTTGATACAGATTGGTTAGAAAAATTTATTACCAGCAACGATGATGTCATTCTCTCACCACCTCCCTCTGTGGCACCTCCATCTGTTCCTTCATCTAACAGTAATAATGATTTTGATCCTCTTCTGTCTAATAATATCTTTTGGAAAGATCTACTTGGCGAGAGCAACACAACTTCAGATTCCGATTATAAAATGTTAAGCGATCATCAATTCTTACCCGGTTGGGATAGAATCGATTTTGCAACTTGATATCAAATCAATAATGAACTTATGGGGATAGAATCGATTATTGGGTTCGAGTCGATTTTTACCTGATATCAAATCTATAATGAGCTTATNAAAAATTTATTACCAGCAACGATGATGTCATTCTCTCACCACCTCCCTCTGTGGCACCTCCATCTGTTCCTTCATCTAACAGTAATAATGATTTTGATCCTCTTCTGTCTAATAATATCTTTTGGAAAGATCTACTTGGCGAGAGCAACACAACTTCAGATTCCGATTATAAAATGTTAAGTGATCATCAATTCTTACCCGGTTGGGATAGAATCGATTTTGCAACTTGATATCAAATCAATAATGAACTTATGGGGATAGATTTGATTAATGTATTAGAATCGATTTTTGAAATAGAACCGAATATTGGCTTCGATTCTATTTTTCAACCTGATATCAAATCTATTATGAGCTTATTGAATTGAGATAGATTCGATTTTGCAATCTGAAATCAAATTAATTATGAGCTTATTGGGACTAGGGATAAGGAATTAGAGCAAAAGAATCTATTAAAAATTGATGATCTAGTACTGAAATTGAATAAAAAAAAATGTTTTTTTTATAAAAAAAGAAAACTATTCATTACCTTCATATTGAAAGGAACTGAAACTGTGTTAGCCTGTTGTGAGGACGATAATTTCAGCTTAGTTAAATTCAGTTGGATGATTCCTTATAGTTCAACATCCATCCGCAACTATGTAGGTTAAGACGTATTTTAACCATATGCTGGTTCGGCCATTATCATTTTTCCATCAATTTAATTTTGGTTGCATTAATTTTATCTGATTGGCCCCAGATCAACTTACCTTTTGTTTTTACTTTAATTATTTCCATATGTGCTTCTATTTTTCTTCTTCTCTTGATTTTGTGCTTTCCTATTTGTTTAATTCCGTGGTTCTTACAAGTTATTATTGATTTTATCTTTCAACTAGTGTTCATTTCATTGAAATGACTGTTATGAGACCTATTATACAAAAAAAAAAAAAAAAAAAAAAAAAAAAAAAAAAATACATTGCTGCCCCTTAACTCAAAATGTTCATTTTTTTTTAGATTCCCGCCAAACATATTTGCAATGGTCTCTTTTTTTTGCTTAACTTCTTTCTAACATTTATTGGTCATTCGAAACGGAGGTTACCACATCCCAAACCAGTTACCACATTGAACCTTACCCAGAATGAGTTAGGCCGGAAATAGGCATTATCACAGGGCTAATAACGAGAATTGGTATATTCAACGTGTCATAGACGCTGGTTATTTTTGCTATATTAATTCAATGATAACTAATATACGAGGTGTGGCTATTAAGTTCGTAGACTCGAGCCGCTACGCAAAAGCTGTGCATGCTAGGAAGATATGATGAACAAGTTTGGACAGCTTCAAGTCTTGTATTTTGATTGATAGGTGTCGCATGCCTGCACTGTAATTAGTTCTGCTGTGATAGCCCGACGCGCAGTACACCTTTTTTAATTTTGCCGGAATTGTGATTGATATAAACGTTGAGCAACGAGTGATTATGAAATTTTACGTAAAACTTGGTAAAAGTGCTAGTGAAACTTTTTCTTTGTTAAAGACAGTGTACCAGTAGTCATGTTTGAAAAGATCAACGCTTTATAAGTGGTTTAAACGGTTTCAAGATGGTCAGGAAGATGTTGAGGACGGTCCACGTCCTGGTCGCCCCCAAACCTCAAAAACTGACGAAAACATTGAAAAAGTTGGTGTTATGATTCGTTCTGACCGTAGATTAACTCTTAGACTAATGGCTGATACACTTAAAATTGATAAAGAATGTGTGAGACAAATTTTGCACGAAAATTTCAACATGACAAAAGTTTGCGCAAAAATGGTGCCCAAGAACCTTTCAGATGAGCAAAAGGAAGTTCGCAAAAATCTCTCTACAGACGCCCTAAATCAGATCGAAAGTGACCCCAACTTCTTAAAAAGAGTCATTACATGCGATGAATCATGGTTTTTTACCTATGACCCAGAAACGAAGCGCCAGTCCATGCATTGGAAGAGCCCAAATTCTCCGAGGATGAAAAAAGCTCGAATGAGCAAGTCAAAATTCAAGGCCATGATGATTGTTTTCTTTGATATCCAGGGGATAATTCACCTAGAATGGGTTCCTGAAGGCCAAACCGTCACTCAGTATTACTATCTTGAAGTTCTAACTCGCCTTCGCGAGAAAATAAGAAAGAAACGACCCGAATTGTGGAATGAGAAGTCATGGTTCCTGCACCAGGACAATGCGCCAGCCCACAGTGCCTTCTCCGTGAAGACGTTCCTGGCCAAGTACAACATCCCAGTGTTGGAACACCCTCCTTACTCACCCGACCTGGCCCCGTGCGACTTTTACTTATTCCCAAAAATCAAATCTGCCCTGAAAGGTACCAGATTTGACAGCGTAGATGCCGTTAAGAAAAAAGCGGCAGAAGTCATGAAAGGCCTCACACAAAATGACCTCCACCACTGTTTCGATCAATGGAAAATTCGCCTGGAACGTTGTAGGGATAGAGGAGGGGAGTACATTGAAGGGGATAACTACTAAAGTTGGGTAAGTTTTATGGGAAGAGTCTACGAACTTAATAGCCACACCTCGTATTACAGAACCTAGGCCACCAGACATAAATGCATATATTTTATTATATTCCAGAATTTTATTCTATTATTATAATTTTGTAAGTATTAAAATCAGGCGCGGAGCTAGAAATTGGGTTTAAATGGGTAGATATATCAGAAACATCTTTTTCTGTGACCGTACCTGGTTAGGATATTATAATCAGGGTCGGATCCACCAATATTAAGTTAACTTTTAAGATATATTAAAATGTTTCATTTCCACCGAGTCGATACATCGTCTATTTGACTTTTGTATCACAGTAACTCATGGTCCAATCAATTGTGAAATGGACATTTTATTTTTTTAGAAGTCAGTCTTTTTTCGATTTTTTTTTTTTTTTTGCAAAAAACATTTAGGTACGTGTATTTTTAACTTAACAACACACGTTTGAATAAATCATTTATTTGATTAACTCAATGACTTGGTGTCTCCTGAATAGTCTGCTGATTGTGACTGATTTTTATTGTCTTTTATAGAAATATAATTTTTGACTTTTGTTCCCTCTTCTATAATTTTTAAATTTTTGGTGGATTAGACCCTTACAACTTTTATTTTCTCATTATAAGTAATTTATTTTTTAACTTTTGTTTCTCTTCTTATTATTGTAGACCAGACTCTAAACTTTTATTTTCATTTATTTTCTTAATTTTTAAAAAAATTCATGTTCCCTTTTATTTTTACTGGACCAGACCCTTAAAACTCTTATTTTCTTAGATAGAAAGATTTTAACTTTTCTTCCATTGTTATTATTTTAGACCAGACTCAGAACTTTTATTTTTTTATTGTTTAGAAATTTTATTTTTATCTTTTGTTCTCTTCCATTAATACAATATTGTGTAGAAATGTACCCCTTTTGGATGGATAAAAGAAAATTAAGATTCGTTTTACAAAAGTATGGTCTTACTAGCTAGCTGAGTCTAATTTTCGAGACCTAAAATAGTTAGTGGTGCCGAAAAAAAATGATTTTAGTACCTAGTTCTGTAAATATAAAAAAATGGTACAACAGAAAAAAATGCTGCGTCCTAGGAACTTATTTTTTGTACAAACCTTACAAATATCTCTGTGCTAAAAGGCTTTCCGACATATGGACCCACCGCTCAATGTTACAAGATTTTTCGTAATTTTTTGCAACCATTTTTGAAACCCATATCAAAGAAGATTTGAATTTTCTGAAATCATCAGAGGCATAGATACGTTTTTTTCTTTTTTTTTTAGAAAAAAAAACGAATTTTCCTTTCTTAAATTCAAAGGTTTATTTTTTCAAACTTCTTTTAAAAATGGAACTATTCTTTCAAAAGTAATATTATTTAAAATTTTATTTTTTTCCTCTTTGTATTTTTAGGATATTTTTTACGGCCTACCAGTTAGATGGCAACTTGTAATAGACCATACTTATGTGAAACGGTTCCCTGGATTGAAAAAAATGAACCAACAAAATTTACATTCCAAAATTTTGATTAAAAAATCAATTTTAGAAAAATTCAGTTCATATTATTAAACCTAGTACTTAATGATAAATCTTGGATTTTGCTTTTGACTTCAAAAAAAGTCAACTTTCTAGTGAATTAAAAATGTTTTTCCATTAATTTCCGACATTGCGTTTAAAAGTATAGATGAGTGAAATGACCACTTTGATTTTTTTAAAGTAATTTTTTAGTCCAAATAATAAATCAAAATGTACAGATAAATTATATTATATTTAGTATTTTTTTCTTTTTTTTTTAGAGAAATATGTGTTTATATAATTTTTATTTCACGAGATTTTTTTTGAAAATATTCAAAACAAAAAGCGGATTATGGCCTATTTATTATGCATATATACTATATGTTTATGATATAACTTAAGAACGGAGGGAGTAATGATTTTTTGCGAACCTTTTATTTTCATCATGGTCCTATTTTTGGTTTGAAAAAAGGTCAAAGATTTATATTTCTTCAGAAAATTTTGTCACGTATGATAGGTAAACAGTCACTAAAAAATCATCCCCAAATTATGATTAGGTATTTATACTTCTTCGTATTTTTTTAGAAAAAAAATTTCGATTCCAGTTTTTTTTCGAAACCATCAATGTTCTCACTATGAAAAAAAAAAAAAAATCTCAGAAATGTACGATTTTTATATTAAGAAACTAAATTTCTGTTCGTCACGACATCACCAATGTGATAAAATGTGGAACCATCGAAGACCCTTTTATGAGTACTTTTATGGACACATCTTTTTCTTAGAAAAATCGGGTCCCACTCAGCCTTGTGAGCTATGGAGATAAAGGCGCATAGAGACCCAGTGTCAGACTTGTAGGTAAATATGAGAAGAAACAAAAANAAAAAAAAAAAAAAAAAAAAAAAAAAAAAAAAAAAAAAAAGGATAATGATATATTATGGAATTCCTGCTATGATGCAGTTTGGTTTTGTTCTGTATATGATCTTTACCTTTTTATCTACCTTAAACGTATAGATTTTTTTTTTTTTTTTTTTTTTTTTTTTTTTTTTNAGATTTTTTTTTTTTTTTTTTCGATTCTAGTAAATTTTGAAATGATTGCAAACGCACTCGCTGTTAAAACACCTAAATTGACAAAATAATATACTTTCCTAAAAATAGTAAAATTTTTGATTCAAGTATAATTTAAACCTTACCTTTTTTTGATTGTTTTCAACTACCAGCACAAGTTGCAATAGATATTTTTGTTTTGTTTTTGCTTAGATATAATTTTTAATTCATTTTTCTTTTGGCTAGAATACAATCCAAGATACAGTGGATTGGACCATATTGAACTACGACCTATGAGGGTCGTTTGATAAGTTCGTTCGTGGACTCGGGTACTTACACTACAAGTATGTACAATTTGAAGATGATACATAAAATTTCAATTTGTAGGTTCGATTTGTAGTTATCAGAGTGGTAGTGGAGAGTTTCCAGCTTTTTTTCATAATAAATGATTTTTGTTTTTAACATCATCTATGCCAAATATCCGTGAACATAAATGGAAATTTCTAACCCCACTGCCCTTATTCATCAGATGTGGGTGGTGGTCCCTTCTTGCTGTTGTGATGGTAGCAATGTTCCTCTTAAAACAACTATTCTTCCCATTTCTAAATTCGGATTTGGAAAATGGGTAGAAATAGGTTGCCGAAATGAGGTTACCAAAAAGGTTTTGAAGGAACTGTGATGGTATGCGTTCCAGGTCGTCCTGGTGCGTAGAACCGACCATTGTGAGGACGATGGTCGGTTGTGACTTCCATCTGTTCCCAAACCTTAAAAAATGGTTTGATGAAATTTGACTCTGACACTCTGAATTTGAGGTGACTCAGGGTTTTTTGAAAACATTGGCAAATCAAGCTACACCACTGGGTCGAGGGCATTGGACGATGGTCGGTTGTGACTTAAAAAATGGCTTGATGAAATTTGATTCTGACACTGAATTTGAGGTGACTCAGGGTATTTTGAAAACCTTGACCAATCAAGCTAGACCACTGGGTTGAAGGCATTGGAAAATCGCAGAACCAAGTATAACGGGCCTAAAGGACACTATGTTAAAAAAAAATGTGAGCGCCTAAAATCACTTCCTACTGAGTTCACCGGCAGTAGCGGATACAGAGAGGGGGCGATGAGGCGATCGCGCCTCCCCCCAAACCTGGCATACAGATTTTTTTTTTAAAAAAAACTTACAACACCCCCAAGTTATCAAACGATCCTCGTACAATATTAGAAAACAAATAAACCAATGTGCTAATATGTGTAAGTAGATAGATTTCTTTTTTTCCTTCTCTAAGTTGTTATTTTGGAAACTAGCCTCCCCTCTTTTAGTTTCTTAGATTTTATAATAAAAATGAAATATTTTTCTGTTGATAATATTGTATATTTCTCTTTGTTTATGTACATATAATTATAAATAATAATAGAAAAAAAAACACTTTGTATAAATAAATAACAATAATTAACTCAATAATTATTAAAACTTTAAATAAATTGTAGTTAATTAAATAATTAAAATATAAATTATTGTTGTGTAACAATTATCAAATTATTTTATTTCCTCTTTTTAAATGATAGATCATTTGTAAACCTGGTAGATTCATAGCTAGGAGTTTTGTGAATTGAAGACATCACTCAAATATTGGCAGTTTCTCATCGAATTCAGGACTTCTGGATGACCAGTTAGATGATTTACCAACTATACCGTAGCAGGATCATAGTTGGATAAAGATAAATCGGTTTTAGTTGAGTCAATATACGATTTAGTGTGGAACAAATTCCAACAAAAGGTTTTTTGACGGTTATTGGTAGTACTAGGTTTCCTCATTAAGGAAAAAAAAGTTTACCAAAATCGGCCACCCGGAAGTGCCCAAAATCGGCCAAAATCCAAAATTTGAGCCAACTTACGAGTTTTTACTCGGAATAAGTTCTAGAAATCTGATTGAGGCGAACGAGATGTCAATTTGATTCAAAATTGAACAGGTAATCCAAAAATATATAAATTGTTAAAAAAGGTTGGTCCGATTTTCTAAAAATCGTCCGTAACTTTGTGACGAGCCGATTTTTTTAGAAAAAAAAAAACCTTTAAGTGCCTATAACTTTGAAAGGAACCATTTTTAACATTTTACAGCTCTATACATTTTGACGTACAATATAACAACCTGTCAGGCGATATAAAGATCGTCGAAATCGGTTAAGCCAATCGTTTGTTATACAGCTTTCCCATATGTCTAACATAACGGCCTATTTTAATACAAATTTCGAGTTTTCACTCTAGTATGAGTTCTAGAAATCCGATTGAAGCGAACGAAGTGTCAATTTGATTGAGAATTAAACAGGTATTCCAAAAGTACATAACTTGTTCAAATCGGTTGAACCGATTTTTCAAAAATCGTCCATAATTTTGTGTGAGCCGATTTTTTTTAAAAAAAAATCGTTTAGCTGCATGTAACTTTAAAAGGAACCATTTTTAGCATTTTAAAACTCTTTACTTTTTGACGTAGAATATGTAAAGCTTTCAGGCGAGATGAAGATCGTTAAAATCGTTTGCGCCATACAGCTTTCCAATATGTCTGACATAACGGCCGCTTTTTATACCAATTTTGAGTTTTTACTCTAGTATGAGTTCTAGAAAAGTGATTGAGGCGAACGAGGTGTCAATTTGATTTAGAATTAAACAGGTAGTCCAAAAATATATAAATTGATCAAATCGGTAGAACTGATTTTTCTGATCAGCTGATTTTTAAAAAAAAAAATTGTTCAGCTGCCTATAATTTTGAAAGGAACCATTTTTAGCATTTTTTAGGCGATATAAAGATCGTCGAAATCGGTTGAGCCATACAGCTTTCCAATATGTCTGACAACGGCCGCTTTTTATACCAATTTTTAGTTTTTACTCTAGTATGAGTTCTAGAAACGTGATTGAGGCGAACGAGGTGTCAATTTGATTTAGAATTAAACAGGTAGTCCAAAAATATATAAATTGATCAAATCGGTAGAACTGATTTTTCTGATCAGCTGATTTTTAAAAAAAAAAATTGTTCAGCTGCCTATAATTTT
>CM022882.1:10891065-10911251 GCA_012654025.1 Pachypsylla venusta | reverse complement strand
GTTGATGTTCATGTGGTATTAAAATGTTACCACACTACTTCCTGGGACGTTACTGATACTTGTAAATATCCAGGGATCATCAACCACTTGTTCGGGCCCTGGGGTCGCCCCTGCCCAATAACTTAATCATCAGTTACCCCTGGGGTTTTTTTATTAAATAAGTAACGATTTACTTTATCGACCGCCACCCCCTCCCTCCCGACATGAAGATCTCACCTGCCCCCTCCCTAGGCCAGATGCTGGCTACGCCCTTGCGTTCATTATCATGAGTCAGTTTTATAAGTACGGATTTAACGATTAAACGATTCTTCAACCTTCAAGATGCTTCAACTATTTGAAAGCGGCATATCACAGAGAATCCTGGACAAGAAAAGAGGGATTTTTAGACACGCGGAATCTTTCCATTTGCGGTTTGCAGTATGCAATATCCTTCCGGACACCTCTTTCCTTTTTTGTTTCAGTAGCGTAGCTAGGGGGGGAGGCTTAATTGCGGTCCCCGGAATTATGATACCCCTGGTAGTGTTATCTATAAGGGGACTCCCGGGTAGAGGTGACATCTCCCGGCATAACTTGCGGTTGGCGAAAAGTCAGAATTAACCACCTATATGAAGAAAAAAATCGTTACCCTCGAGGAGTGACACCCCGGGTTACACTCGGTCTGTAGCTTGAGGAGTGACACCCCGGATTACACCTGGTCTGTAGCTCGAGGACTGACACCCCGGGTTACACCTGGTCTATAGCTCGAGGTCGAGGAGTTACACCCCGGGTTACACCCAGTCTGTAGCTTCTTGCGAAAGAAGCTTCAGTCAACACAAACTTATTAAAATACTATTTATGGACTACAATGTCACAGAATCGTCTCAGGTCTCAGCAACCTGGGATGCTGACAATTGAAAATCAGGCTGCAAAAAACATTGATTTTGACCAAGTCATATCTGACTTCGCAGATATTAAAGTTAGAAGAGGGATCTTGTAAGTGCGTGTAATAATTTTGAATTTGAATAAAAGTACTATATTTTTATTAACATGAAGATATATATAATTTTCACATCTCCTTAGATAATTCTATCTCTTTTGTATATTTATAATATAACAAATGAATAAATATATTTGAGGGGCGGGGGAAGGGGCTGACACCAAGAAGATCCGCCTCGGGTGTCACCCGGCCGGGCTACGCCACTGTTTTGTTTTCAACTTTTTATGTTTACTTGCTAGCTTTTTTGACATATAACCCAACTAGACAGGTTAGGCAACGTTTTTAGGGCCATGCCGTGATAAGCAATATTGCTTGAGCACGACACTTTTTGAAAGTGATTAAAAAGGGGAAAAATATTAAGGATATCAGGGGATTAAAAAAAACTCCAACTATTTTTGTAAGGTCCGATCCTACCAAAAGCCGAGTTTTGAAACACTCGGGTCTGGGTATAGTATTAACACAGGTTGACACAGTGTTAGAATGAAACTCCCTGAAAACAAGTCGTGGTAGGATCGGGCCTAAATGTTTCTTAAATAGTTTAAGTGGGAGGTTTAGGTTAAAATAAAGGAGGGGAAATGAAGAAAATTTGATAACTTTTAAAATCAATAACAAGAGGGGAGAGTTCATTCAAGTCAAGTGATTAGATAACAGACTAGCTAAACTGTGATAAAGTAAGTATAGATATGTCGCGGGTTTAATTAAATTTTAAATAAGTTCCTGAATATATTTATTGTTAAATGTTCTATTTATTTTATTTTGATATGTTTTAAATTTAAATAAATAATTTCTGTATAATGCAGGATTCTAAACCTGTTGCTCCTTCAGAAAATACTAAAATTCTTCATAATACTCCTAGTCAACAGGTAAGTTGTAAATTTGCTTCATTTTTTTGTTCGCTTGAGTGTTTTCTATGTTTTTTATAGGTAATTATTGATTATAGCTGTTCATTTGAATTATAAACTTTTTATTATTTCAATATTGTGAAATCATAGTGGGGCCATCATAGTATAATGCTATGGATCCAAAGCCCGTCCTCTTCAAATGATTTTTTTTTTTTAATTCGGCTTAACGTCTCTTTTTTAACATCTATTGGTCATTCAAGACGGGTTTTTACACCCCATTCGCTGGAAACGTGCAAAAATCTGTCGTAAAATCCAGAATATAATATCGACTTACTTTTTTTTTTTTTTTAAATTTTTTTTGCTTAACGTCTCTTTAACATATATTGGTTATTCAAGACTGGGGTTTTACACCCCATTCGCTGGAAACTTGCAAACCAGCTATCCACATTGACCTCACCCAGCCTGGGTTGGGCCGGAAAAAGAGCCAACGATACGTGGTGTTCCCAAGCGGTCACCCATCCAAGTGCTGACCACGTGGTATGGTCATTGGCTTCAAATGATTAAGTAATGTAAAAATATCATAGATTGCTTCATTCACATTTATTTATCAGTTAGCATCGATGGCACGTTGACTACACCAGGTCCGGTTAGATCACTGACGTTTAAACAACGTCCAGCTATTTTTTACCACGTGTCCACGTAGGTTTGCGCTCTCATGATGATGGCTATTTTTCAGACAAAAGAAAAAAAACTCGTGCTGTTTAAGAAAAGGCTCACTTCGTTCGGTCATAAAAGTTATAGTTTACCTAAAGTCATTGCTATCTTTTGTGATTGTCGAAGCTTATCCGAACAAAGACTCCCAGAGTCTTGACTAGAAAATATTGTAGAATACTTGGATTGACAATATTAGCACATAAAAGGTAACATCCTGAGGCCTAAGACTCATCCTTCTTAGGGTCTCACTAAACACTGAGATGGCTGGGTCTTATATATGATCGTCCCCTCAAAAAGGGACTTTTTATTCCCAACCAGTTGGTTAATAGTTATTTCTAAGACTTGGCTTTCTAAATTCCAAGCTTCAATGTCAGCGCTAGACCATGGACCTAAAACTCATCTATAGAGTAATACTATTATATTTCGATCAATTAATTTGTGTTTTTTTTTTCTTATTTGCAGAGTCCTGGTAGTGATTTGGGTACATTTCCAGATACTGAAGATCTCTTTCATGTAAGTTTTCCACAAGATTCCACGAATCCCTATTTCCAAGCGTACGATGTCTATCCGTCTGTCACAGGTTTCTATCTCACGAGGTGCTTGCCTGCTCAAATTTTCACTTATTATGTATTGGTGAATTTTTATCCTGAGCAAATTATATAAAAATCTAATAAAAAAACATAACCATCACAGCATTACAAGATTCAACAAAAAACATTGTAGGGACTCAAAAATAACAAATCGTCTGTTAACATTCACATTTTTTGCTCAAGATTTCTCACAATTTGTTGTGACATAAGAGTATAATACAAAGAAATATAACAATTTTGTATAATAAAAACCTTAAAAAAAAAAAAGAAAAACATTACAGCGTTACAAGATCCACACATTTTTTTCTTCTATACAACTAAATGATTTTATATGTTCCAGGATTCGTCCAAACAAACGACCGGATTATATTTTGCCAGTTTCAACTATGTGAACTCGATCTTAGGTTCAGGAGTAATCGGTTAGTATTGTATTTTTCTCAAAATTATTATTTTGTGCTGCTCTTATTCTTTTAAAAAAAATGTCTCTGTAGTTAAGTGTTAAAAAAGCTGTGTAGTTATGTGTTCGCCAGATAAACAGAAATATGATTCCCCAAAAGAAATAGTTGAGTTTCCTCATTAATATGAATATTTGATTTTTTTTTCTATTTTCACGATAAAAATAGGTACCTTTTTTATATATATACTCGTATATAAAGTTATGCCCCGGAACCGCTTTTGCATTACTTCAGGGCACCCCTTTTTACAGCCATGCTATTCCGGAAACGAGAAAATTCGATCAGACATTTTTCGTTCCGGGCGGGATTCGAACCCACAACCTTCGGACCAAGAGTCAATGCTCTTAACAACTCGACCACGGAGATCGGCCAAAATAGGTACCTATATCCTACATTTCGTTCCGACAATACCTCTGTTTTTTCGACTATGGAGTGTATGGTTTGAACTGGGTTACTCCAAATGCTGCTACTGAAATGAACAGATCAATCAAATATTATAATATTTTATTGATTAAAACCATAGCAGAGTACAATAAAACTATTTATTGTGGAGTAATCCTTCTGGGACTATGGCTCTCTTATGTCTGAATATCGTCGAAAACGTTAAAAAACAACTGTACGGAATTCTTTATGTACCATCTGATTTTTTCAGGTATTCCCTATGCGTTAAGCAAGGCCGGCTTTGGTCTAGGACTCCTTCTTCTAACTCTTGTAGCATGGGTGACCGATTACTCTCTGATTATAATGGTCAGAAGTGCCCACCTGAGTGGCACATACTCTTATCAAGGAATAGTAGAAGCTGCATTTGGTTATCCCGGCTATGTTGTTCTATCTGCCATGCAATTTCTTTATCCTTTTATAGGTAACTACATATCAGTTACTTTTTATTTTTTAAGGTTCCGTAGCCCAAGGTTATTAACCGTACCCTATTAGTAGTATGCCAAGGTTTTTTTTAAGGATTCTTTAAAAAAGTATTTTTTTTTCGTCGTAAGAATAATTCATTTTAAAATCACACATTTTTTTGAAAAAAAAAAATGTGTGATTGAAAAAGTCCTGCGATGAAAATTGAAAATATTTTAAAATTCCTTCCAACAAAATCTTGATTTAGTCACTAAAGACGTTAAAATAAAACTTATTACTATGAGCATGTATTCAAGTTCTGAAACGGCTATATGTCTTGCAAATTGCACAGGATGAAAATCGGAGAGTTTGGCAGTATGTTTTGTTATGTGTTTCTGTTGGGAGGGGAATATTTTTCTTGTTTAGACCCCTTTTTAAAAGAATTTTAAAAGTCCTGCCATACATTTTTTTTATGCATAACAGATTTTGTTATTTTTTCTGTACCTTATTTTGAAGATGAGTCCTTTTATAGTTGAAAATTTAAATTTCATGTAAACCAGTGTATTACGGCTTAAATGAAAAAAAAATCAGCTCAATCGGACAATGGGAAGTGTGTTATATTTTTCTAAGATTTAACCACAAACAAAGCCACATACATACTTAGTAAGCTTAATAATAGCCTTTAAAAAATAAAACGCATTTTGAAAAAAAGTTTTGGAGACATTTTTTTCTAGCAATTATCAAAAAGAAGAAACCTACTTACCTCATATAAGATTTATTTTGTCGCTTATGTCTTTTATTAATAATGACGTCAGTATACCCCCTCCTTAAGCTTTGATGTTTAATTATTGTGTTCTCAAAAAGGTGGAAAGTCTGAATTAGAAAAGAAAATGAAACATTACCGGAGGAATGAGAAATTTTCAATACAATAAAGAACATAGTGAATAACTGATATTCAGCATATACCTTCAGAATTGTTATTCTAATTCCATTTAAATTTTTCCAAAAAACGACACTTTGTGATAAAAAAAAAGTAACTTCTGGAGTCTGGATCTCACCTTAACCATTCGATATCCCTAGTGCTTTACAGAATTCGAAAAATCCAATCCGTTGAAAAGTTAAGAGGGATGATCGGTCATTCTGGGACACGCTGTAGTTTTCTAATGTTTTCTTTTTCTGTATTCGTTTTCAGCTATGGTCAGCTATAATATTGTTGTTGGTGACACCATTACCAAAGTCCTGCGACGAGTGTTTACTTTAAGAGAAACCTCTCTTCTTGCTCGTAGAGATGTTGTAGTTGCTTTGGCAACTATGTTTGTATCCATTCCGTTATGTTTGTTTAAAGATATGGCCAAACTTGCTCGTTGGTCATTAGCTAGTTTGGTGTTAGTTTTGTTTATATTGTTTTGTATTGTTATAAGGATGGGTTCTATTACAGAAGTTGTGTAAGTTTATTTTTTTTCATTTTATTTTCTATGTTTATATCCATTTCTTTATGTCACAAGTTCCAAAGCTAAATTCCTTCCAATACAATTATGATTTACAAACATCCATTGTGAAAATATGTCATACTTGAAATTGTGAGATGGTACTTGAGGGTGACATCCTCACGGTCCAAGTACACCTGAGCTGATAGTAATTGGATTCGGTACAAGGCCCGAATAGAGCAATAGTTTTTCCGAATGGCGGAAGAGTTTTTCCGAATGGCGGAAGAGTTTTTCCGAATGGAGCAATAGTTTTTCCGTATGGTGCAAGAGTTTTTCGGGATAAGTGATTTCATGAAAAGAATCAGTTTGTTATCAATATTATCAATATAAGCGTTAAAATGAACGTCCCCCAAACCAGAGAGGTTAGGAAACATTTTGATCGGCTATGCCTCGATGATGAATTTGTTTTTTTGCTAAAAACTCGAAGTTTATCCCTAAAAACTCTGCACCATTCGGAAGAAAAAAAAACTATTGCTCTATTGGGCCTTGTGTCGGGTAGTGTAAAGTTATACAGAAAATAATTCTGCAATACTATTTTTTACTGACCTAATTGTATTGCATTGATGGATATGGTTCTGAGGGCACATACGAATTATTAGTCTTCAAGACTAGATGTATGATGGGAATTAAAAACATTAGCATCAAACATCAACTTATTGGGAGCTACAGTCTCATAGTGATGCCACCATTATATTTTACAGAGGTTGTGATAATATTTTGGTACCGTCTGTTTTCGCGATTTTCCCTGTGTTTTATCAGTTGTTCTGTGGTGATCCATGTTACATGTACCGCGTTCAGAGATTTTGCATTTACTCGCTTCAATATATATTAACATATTTTGAATAAATATTAGTCGTTCATTTTTTTTTAATTTTCCAGGCCCGTCACGTCTGATGCTTGGGAATTTGCTAATACTGGCATTATACCTGCTATAGGCATTATGGCATTTGGTGAGTATTTTTTGTTTGGACGAAATGCATATATATTTTTTATATCTCTTTACGGTTTTGGCAATCATTCAGATTGTACAAACAAAATGTGTATTTTTTTGGAGATAACTCGCTTTCAAATTTCATACCCTGATACTGAAAGGGAACTTTGTTCAAATATCAAAAATTTGTAGGTTTAGTCATCTTCGGGTTGCGTTTATTATGAGTCAGTCAGTGTTCAAATTGGTTGGGCTTTGAGTTTTATCAGTATAGTGTTTTAATGTAAAATATCCAAATGAATATGCAAATATAGATATTTTTTTTTGTAACAAGGCCCAAAGGCCTCTTCAATTTTTTTCGAGGTAGTACGGCATTACTGGGGGCCTCATGTACTAATAATTTCTTCAATCTTCTACCAAAAGAAATCTTTTTTTTTCTCTGGTAATGCCGCTTCTGGTCGTTACTCACATTTTAGTAGCTATTTAATTTTCCCCAAGAGGCTGAATGCTCCCCGAAATTACAAGCACATCATCATCGTGATCATTTTCTAAAGACAATGTCTTGTCGTTCCAGCTACTGAAATTTGTTAAATGCCAATATCTTCGTGTCTTCATTTAAATGTAATTTTAAAACTCCATTCTGGTTTAGACATGTTTGAAGTGAGAAGTTCTTGGTCCTCCACATCTTTTCTCTCCTTCAAATTTCCCTTCAAACCACTATCTTTGTGTCTTCATTTAAATATAATTTTAAAACTCCATTCTGGTGTAGACATGTTTGAAGAGAGAAGTTCTTACTCCTCCACTTCTTTTCAGTCCTTGAACTTTTCCTTCAAAAATGTTGAAATGAAACTGTTCTGCCGCATGAAATGGCCAATAAGTTTCAAAAATGTTGGAAATAAAACTGTTCTGTCGCATGAGGTGGCCAATAAGTTTAACTTTTCGTAGTTCAATGGTTTTGCTGAGACTTCTTTCTTCTATTTTAACATTCTTCTTCATAGCTACATCTCCATCGCTTCCAGTCTTTTTGTCTAAAGTTAATGCTTCACAGCCATAATTCAGCACGCTCCAAAGAAGCAAAAGTCGAAAAATTTCCCTTCCCGCCGGAAATTTAACCGCATGCAATGCCAGTGTGATACTCACTAGACCACAAGGACTGCTTCCAAATTAGAATGTCGTTTGTGTGTTTCAGCGTTCATGTGCCATCATAACGTGTTTCTACTTTACGATTCAATAGAAGGCGCTTGTCAAAGTGTTTGGGATAAGCTGACTCACATTTCTGTATTTATTGCATTTGCGGTGTCGTTACTCTTTGGTGTAGCTGGATATGCAACTTTCACAGGAAATGTGCAAGGTAAAATAGAGGAACTACTCATTCCGTATCATTGGTTTTGGATTTAGAAAATTGTATTAGTGGTAACATAAGAAACGTTGTCACAATCAGGGGCGGATTTAAGGCTATATTTTGGGGGGGGGAGCGGTGAAGCACTTTTGGAGGGGATACTTTTGGGGGGTATGGAATACACCCAGGTACAGGGGGGTCGGGGGGCCTTTGTCGGGAAAATTTAAAATAATTAGGAGTCAAAAAGTGAAAATCTGTGCTCTAAATCTGCAATGTTGTTTCATAAGTGACTAAAACTATAACATTTTTTAACAACTTCATGTAATTTGCCAATGGAAATTATTAAAAAAAAATCAAGTTAACGTGAGATGAGCTTTACGTACATTGCGAAATGGCCGACGTGCCTATCCGGCGCGTGCGCGGATGTGGCATGTAGTTAGTGGCTGGAAATAGAACCCTCGTAGCGGCATTTTTACTGTCCCTGGACAGTTTGCAAGATGTAAAATAAACCTTGATCCCCAAGCTGATGTACCTTGTTCCCCAAGCTGATGAAAACAAGGTAGACAATTGACGAGGAGAGTGCGGGGCGTTGTTATGACGTTATATATCCGGAATATTTTATTTGAATTTATAAAATCATTCTGATTGTATTTATAAAATCAAAGATTACTGCATAAATATTCACACTTCATCTGGCCAAGTTGGGCGGCCGCCACCCCCACCCCCTTTAATCCCGCCCCTGGTCACAGTGATGGTAATAATCAAGTTTCAACTACTAAAAATCCGTCATTACTGTGCGAACGACCCTCTACACGAAACATCCATTCTTAATCAGCAGCCTTAATTAGATCGTTCTTTAGAAATAGGTTTCTCAAGTTTGTTGAAGGAGATGGGCGTATGGAAAAAGAAAAAAAAATGTTCAAGAAAAAATATTGGAGTCATTAGTTTTGGATGTAGAAATACTGTTTTTCGTTTGTAGGATTCGTGAAAATGAAAAAAAGTTGTAAAAAATACGCAAAAAACTGTATCTTCGATTTCAGTTTATTTTTTTGTGGTGCGTCCTATGCATAAAAATGACATTTAAATCAAATGTCAACTCTCCGTTTTTGAAATATTTTGTTCAAAGACACACACACACTCGGACCAATACAATGCATGAAACTAGAATTTGGGCTCTGGGGACCTCAAAACATATTTTGGCATTGAAATTTCGACATCGAAAATTTCAGCGCTGTATAATACTTTCTGTTTTATAGGACAAGGAAAGTAAAAAAATTAAGATTTTGTTTCTGATGAATAGCACATTCGTGCAGTGCCCGGAAAGATTGCTATCATATAGCTGATAACGGGGCAGAGAGGGGAGAGTGGGTTTAGTTGTTCAGCAATCGGTTGGGTTTCAATCCCACCTTTAGTTAGAGATTGAGTTCTACATAACCTGCACGCCACTCGACTGAGGTCATTGTCTGGTCGCAGCTGAACAAATATAGGCTCCCCCAGTTTCAGCAATTTCGGTTAGGGATCAATAATAAAAAAAGGCTTCACTAATGAAGAGTGAATCAAATCGTATTGTAACTAATAATGTTTGTTTGTTTTAAATCCAAATTGCGTTGCGAAACGGTTGTAAAAAATTATCGATTTGACACATGGAAAATATCGTAACGTCGCGATCGTGTTCTTCTGTTGAAAGCGTTCTGGTTTTGCTTGACCCATAGAACATCTAATTTCAAGGAACGCATCTTTTTTTTCTGTTACAATCTGTATTTATGATTTGTCATCTCCATTTTATCCCCCAGGTGACCTCCTTGAGAATTACTGCTGGTACGATGACCTCATGAACTTCGCTCGACTTGCGTTTTCCTTTACAATACTTCTAACGTTTCCAATTGAATGTTTGGTCGCTAGATCCGTCCTCAATCAAATTTTGTCCACACAATACTCAAGTGATACCCAACACATTTTGTATACGTTGTTCATAATAGGCTCTACTTATTTGCTCTCCATTACAACAGACTGTTTAGGCATTGTATTAGAATTGAACGTAAGTATCTATCAGTTGATTCAAAAAGAGTGGACAAATTCTATCACTTTCACAGCATTACTAAGAGTCTCAAGTACTAATAATTTCTTCAATCATTTTACTCTGGTGATGCCGCCACTCATCGCTACTCACATTAAAGTATCTTCTCAATTCTCATCACGAGGCTGAGTGCAAATCACAAGCAATGTCAAAAAAAATTCGGCGCCGCCGGGGATTGAACCCGGGTCCCCCAAGTGCGTGAGACTATGAGAACTGACATTGCAGATTATATAGGTACGAAAAAAAATCGGTTTTGACAAAATTCGAACCCGGGTCTGTTGCTTGCTTTTAACATATAGCATTTAAGACGTGGAATTTATAGAACCGGCTGAAGGAGGTGAACCTAATAATGTATTTTACTAATTTCAGGGAGTCATGGCGGCAGTTCCTCTTGCATTTATTCTTCCTGCTGTTTCATATTTGAAATTAGAATCTGGTTCAATATTTTCAAAACAAAAAAGGCCAGCTTTGGGTTTGGCATTTTTTGGTATTGTGGTTGCATTTGTGGGTATCGTACAAATTATTTTTGCTGTAAACC
This sequence comes from Pachypsylla venusta, assembly GCA_012654025.1. NCBI lineage: Eukaryota > Metazoa > Arthropoda > Insecta > Hemiptera > Aphalaridae > Pachypsylla > Pachypsylla venusta. Next base: position 10,900,465 of record CM022882.1, on the reverse strand, counting down.
ATAATGAGAATTCCTGTATGCATGGCTTGGTGATGCCTTATTGTAATCGAACAAATTGAGGTAAGATTTTCATTTCTTCAATATTAGACGTATTTTATTCATCTGAAGCAAAGCTTCAAAAGATTTTTGTGTAACGTTGGCTCAGTATGACATGCCACGTTGTCCTTTCTTCTTATGGAGCTAGTCGAAAGTCGAAAGGTAATGAAATTTACGGTGGACAAAACTATTTATCTTTTACTCTTCTCGTTCCCAATACTACAGAACTTTTTTGACGAGAAAAAAAACGCCACTTTAATTTGAACATAGCGTCTTGTCACTGGACAAAAACGATAAAAGAAAAATAAATTCGATTATTCAGTAGCATGTGTAATTAAATGGAGACGACCCCATTAGAAATTTGATCCTCCATTCAGATTCAGTAAGTACGCTTCGAGATTTTGTAAGGATGGTACCTACCTATTTATTGCTTTGTAATTTATTGCTTTGTATGCAAAGGTATATATGTACCTAACGATAACCAACAGTTTGGATTCTACGTACGTAAAATATAAATTTTTATTTAGGGGGGGGGGGGATTATTTTTTAGCCAGTAAAATAATAAACCCATGTGTCACATTGCCAGAGCTTTTGTAGTCGATACCACGGGTTCAGCATTGAAAATATTTTGATCATTAATGTAAAGAAATAATCAAGATTATTATAAATAATTATTTGTAAAACAGTGCCCAAAAAATGGCTCACGAGTCTGCATTTCGATTTTTTTTTAAAAAGTGAAATGTATATTTCTTTTTTCATCAGAAACTGATGTAAGTGGGGATCAGCACGGTGAATGGGAAAAACAATCCATTTCAGAAAGTGGATTTTACACAGTCATGCTAAGGATATGTTTCAACCGAGAATGGTCCCGACTTGTATTTTTTTATCTTTTTTTCTCATTCAACACTGTCAGATGAAAATCCGAGCTCTTCTAATATTCAAAATCAAATTTTATATTTGTTGGTCTCGAATGTCGTATAATTCAGCGTCCAGACGATTTTTATTTACCTGCCGATGCCGTTTTGAAATATATATATATATATATATCTCCTATTTATTTCTGGATATACGAAAAATTTCGTTTTCTTCAAACGAAAATAATAAAAAAAGATCCCAAATATTCTGAATTTTTTTGAATCCATATTTTTAGATGTTAAACCAAAATATTTCCATTTTCAAAAATGGCGTCGTTTTTTATATAAAGTCATGTGTGTGTTAGTCAAAAATGATTTTTTTTTTCTAGTCCACATTTTGTTTTGAATTAAAAACAGGAAATTTATTCAAGTAATAAAAAACGCCTTTAAGTTTACACAGGGTGGTACATTTTGTTGTTGTTGTAAAAATCAATTTTCTTCGAATCTGTTTGAATACACATGTTTTGTTAAAGTTTTGTGATGTTAAGTTTGTGAATCTTGTTTCAACTTTGCGAAATACAAATCCACATAATTCAAATTAATGTGACTGTCTGACACCAAGAGACGATTGTATATTATATGAAACGTAAAATTAGAATGTTCAATTACAAAAAATGTGTTATAGCTATTGCTTTGTCACAATGCACTTCCCAATGTTTTTTCTGTCTTCGCTGGGGTACGAACTAACAGTTCCTTGTTTACAAATTCGTCACTCTGAGCTACTGTTTAAAATATGGAATAAAGAATGGGTGTTCTATACTTTTTTGCAAAAGTAAATATCACAAACGAAATCACATTAAAAATCAAAGAGACTTTTTCTCTCTTTGATTTTTTTCCTTTTTCATAATTCAAACGGGTTCGTAGAAATGTGAGCTCAACAACCGCTGTATTTTTCGAGTGCCAAAGTTAAAGTTTATATTGTTTTGTTTTGGTAATACATTTTACATGTTTTATCGAATGCCGCGTCAATGTTTATTTCTTTTATAATTTTGTTTACTTATAATTACCTAGTTTAAATTTAATTTCATGATCATATCATAAATAATATTAAAATACTCAAAGGTGTTTGCATTGCAATATATTAATTAAATTAATTATTTATATTTAATTGACGTTAAAATATTTATCGAAATGTTTAATTATAAGAATATTTTATTTAGAATTTTTAATAATCTTTTTAAATAATGTTTTCCCCAATTATATTTTTTTACTATGTACGGTGTCTCCAATGTAGTATGGAGTTCTCGAATTAATTGAAAGCTCACACAAATAGAAATAGGGTTTTGTAGCCATTGTTGTAAAGGTTTTATAGCCAGGTTTTTGAGTAAGTACAAACAAAAACACTCTTGTTCGTTTATATAATAATGGTTAGATTCCATAGCCTATTATACTTGTAGGAAAAAAGCCAATATTGTCGGCAAACCTTATCGAAAATATTAAACACTTTGTTGAAAATATATTTTTCATTGAAAAGATAGAACCTTTTTTTATTGAAAAAATTTGGAATTAAAAATACGTTTATTAATATTTTCTGCGAAACGTTTAATTCTCTCGCTAAAATGTCTATATCGGACTGTTTCCATTCGCAAAGTTTAAACTTCGTTGTTAATATATTCTATTTTTCCGTTCGTTGTTAATATGTTCTATTCCGTAGAATCCGTTCCTTGAAACGTAAAAAAATATCAAATTTTGAGGAGGGGTATTTTTTCCGTGGTCGATTCCAAAGATTTATTGCTGAAAATAATTAACCACTGAGCAATAGGCCATGGATGAAAGAACCCCAGCCCTGAGATTTTTTGGTAAAAAGTACCATAAGTACCTAGCTACCACAATTTTTCGTTATATACATTAAAATTAAGATAAATTGGGATACTATGTCATTGGGATAAAACAATGATGAAGGTTTATTTGACTAAAAATTATAAAATATGTTAAATTGAGCTATCAGAGATAGTGTCCTGATGATGTTCTCAAGGGAGGACGAAACTAATTAGATGAATAAAATAGAATTTTTATTTTCAAAATTACAATAATTGATTAAAAAGATGTTTCTCCCTAATCATATGTTTCGGTAGTAATTGTAAATATAACTTTTTTAATTTTTAGTCAGGTAAAACTATTGTAATTTTTAACCTTCATTATAAAATTTAGCGTTTACATATTGATTGATAAATTTTTAATTCCATTTATTTTTTATATATTTTTTCTTATACATATCTCGAATTTATTTTTAAATTTTAATATTCACTTATCAACTCATTGAAAGATTTTGAGGGTTTTTAGAGAAATGGGCGGATCCGATCCGAATTATTTTTCAAATCTTTTAAATACTGGCTGTTTTGAAACATCCGCGCTAGCTAGTAAAATAAATAATATCTATTAATTTTACTAGCATCAGTGTTTATTTTGTACAGCATTAAATTGGACTTATTAGAAGTACAAAATTTAAAAAAAAAATATTAATAAAGCACCATTATTCTTTGAAAACCCTCAGAGGGCGTTTGACTTTTGTTTATTCTTTTATTGAAAGAAGAGAATTATCACCAGAACCAATCAGAAGGACTTCTCGTTTGTTTTTTTAATTAATTTTTGATTAATTAAATTAAAATATATTTTATCTTGCTTACAATATTTGGGTTATTATTTTGAATTTTTCACGTACGAGACTCGATGTAATTAAATTGATTTATGCTTCCTTTCTACTGTGATTTTATTGTCTTATTTTTTGGAACAACCCCACCTTGTTACACACAATTGCAAACGCTTTCAGAAAATTGGAAACCGTGTGTAACAACTCGCGAGTGTTCCAAAAAGTACTTGAAGAAATCTTAACAATAAACATAAAAATTTGAGTTTTTTTTTCTGATCGATTTCAAAGGTTTATTGTTAAAAAAAACAATGAAAAATCAAAAATTCAATATTTTTTGTTGTTGTATAACTACAAACAGAGTGGTGGGTCACAAACGTTTTTGTTTTTTTGACATTGTCAAGTACACATGAAAATGTAATGAAATCGCTCGTGACTCACCACTCTATTTGTGTGGTTGATAAAAAAATTTTATTGACAGATTTTTTTAGTTGTCCAAGTTACATGTAACTCATAGAAACTGTGTAGAAAAGTGGACCTAAACAATAGGACAATTTCGGTCTACACAGCCGGCGGTTGGCATAGCGAAATGCTTGACCAAGGCAGCTGTAGAAGACTGGGTCTTTGAAAAACACAAGGAGACCTGGAACGGGGTCACAGGACTTCCTTTCTCTAAGAGGCTGATTACTGGCCCCTCAGAGAAAATTGTGAATCTCAGCAGACGTGACATCAGACTGGTGATTGGGCTGTTGACGGGTCACTGTGCTCTAAGGAAACACCTAAAAACTATAGGAGTCAACAAGGGAACAGCGATGTGCAGGATGTGTGGAGAAGAGGAGACGGCTTCGCACATTATATTTGACTGCCCATATATGGCGCTACAACGCTTCAGGACGCTAGGGTTCCCGGGTAGTGAACTCATAGAGATACACTCTAACCCAGTAGAATCGTTGCTGAACTTCATTAGGGGTTCGGCAATTTCAGCGCTGGGTGAGAGATATTAGACGTGGAAAAACTGGTGTGCAATAGATCTAACTAGTGGACGCAGCACTTGGAATTCTGAAAGGAAAGACCGTCACAATTAATAATAATAATACATGTAACTCAAGACCACAGTATTTTTGGAACACTTCTTAGATACCAGCGTTAAATTTCATAATGACAACAAACATCCTAGATAACATATCTCTAAATTAAATAAAAAATCAGTCATTATTTATAATTAATAATACTAATCAATACGTCTTTTATTGTTCCATTTTAATAAAAAAATAATAATAAAGGTACTTTAAAAGCTATAAAAAGTAAACACTTTTTCTCACATAAAGAATATAAAATTAAACTTTTGTGTGGACTTAAAGCTATATTAAAATTTCTTAAAATCTGCAACGGCTATAGTGTCACTTTGGCAGACAAACGGGTTTTATTAAATCAATTTTTGGATTTTTAGTAACTTGTAAAATATCAAGTTCTGAGAGAGTGGGCTATTTTTTTCGTGCCGATTCCAAAGGTTTGTTTAAAAACTAATTTAAACCAAAAATCCATCAGACTGACGGACTACTTATACAGGATTCGGTACATCCGGCTTAACATTATTCTAATTCCCATACAAGCGCACTATCATCCACTTGGTTACAAAGACGTATTTTGTTGTTATTTAAGTTTATTATACGAAATAATGACCTAAATAATCAAAATTTGGTATTTTAAGATTCAAGTTACGGAGAATTCAAATATCGAAAGAAAGAAAAAAATCTTTAGTTCGTCGTAAGCCGCATAGTGAACTTGACGTTCGATATTTATTGTAATCTTAAAATTATTATTAATCAATGTAGTTTCATGAAACAAGCTTCTTCAGTGTGAATTGGTCCTAGGATAACAAGAATTTCAGTACGGGCGTTATAACCTCCAAATAAATAATGTCTTACCTACTTCCATTCTGGAAAATAGTTCCTACTTGAGATTGTGATTCAGTGTGCATTGCTCCTGGGATAACGAGAATTTCAGTACGGGCGTTATAACCTCCAATAAAATAATGTCTTACTAACTTCCATTCTGGAAAATAGTTCCTACTTGAGATTATGATTCAGTGTGCATTGGTCCTAGGATACACAAGAATGTCAGTACGGGCGTTATAACCTCCAATAAAATAATGTCTTACTAACTTCCATTCTGGAAAATAGTTCCTACTTGAGATTGTGAGAAGTTTCTTGATGCTGACATCCTCACGGACCGAGTCCACCTTGGCTGATGTTGTAATATAACATAGAAATCAACTCTGCAATATTATTATGCTTGTGTTACTGATGTAATTATATTACAGTGATTGACATGGTTATGGGGGCCAATGTCAATTATTAGCATCCAATATTAGATGCATTCTTAGGAGCTATAATCAGCTTAAGGAAAGTACCTTTGAATTTGTAATTGTAAAAATAAATTTGAATAAGTAAATAATAAATAAATAAAAAAATGATGGTAATTCAAAACTTTAGCAGCAAACAATTTATTTTTTGCAGTTCTGCGACCCTATGTAAATTATTACCTCCAAGTTTAGATCGGCACTACGGAGAAGGTACAATCGATAAAACTTGTAAAAATAACCAATGTTACAATAAAGGCTTCCTCTGACGGTCTTTAGTTTCATGAAACTTGGTTAAAATATTCAAGTCCGTCTACTAAATCTTAAATTCTAATACAAAGTTTCCATGGAACAGCATGCAATAAAAACAACAACATAATATCGTCGGCCTATCTAGCAAAACCTCGTAAATCGAAAGTATTCAAAAAGTGGATTTTTGTTTCATGTGAAAGACACACAGCGTGTGAAAACATCACTTGTGTAAATGATTAAGGCAGCAGAGGTTTCCCTCTATTACGCTTGTAATACAGCTTAAATTTACAAAATGTGACTTACGAGGTTTTCTAATTAGGCCGATGTTATATACTATGAGAGAATTTTTGCCTGGATGATATCAGTGGAAAAATGTTGAAGGCTTATTCTACAATTCATATCGTCCTTGTTTTAGAAGAGCTAGCTCGTATATCTTTTTAATGGACTGTCTCAGTTATTTCAAAATTCTAATACTATTTTTTACTTTTTTTTTAGAACAATGTTAGTTCGCCTCCACGTACCATTGATAATGTTTAAAAAAAAAAAAAAAAAAAAAAAAAAAAAAAAAAAAAAAAAAAAAAAAAATCAGACAATCATTAGGTGATTTTTCATCTTGCCGAATTAAAGCAATCAGATTTAAGCTAAGATCAAAACATATACACGCACAAAAAGAAACAAAAACGAAGTAAGCATGACAAAACCAAACCCAATCCGAGGGAGGAGTTGATTGGTTTAATTAATCTGTTCGGAAACAATCTGGTTTGTTCTGTGTGTTGACTATAAAAAAATCGTCTCTTGATCTCCTGGTCCACTATACAATGTATACATCATCCTCATATCATATTTTTCAGTATGTTCTCTTCTTTGTGACGTATACTAAAGCCATCCGCTAAATAAAAAATACTCTCGGTTTACCTAAAATACATACATTTAAACATAATCAAAATATTTAAAATAAATACATACACAGCATATATGGGGATGTGGGTTAGTAGGAAATAATAATAATAATAAAAATCACTGAATTCGGAAAGTATTATTTTTCTTGTAGATCAAAGGCAAATTTTTTCTCATCACAAAATTTATTTGAAGCAGTAAACTCTTCTACGTTGTTGCTTGAATTAGGAATCAATGTGACGGTGAAAAATAGATGGGAATGGAACAAGTCAAAAACATAGGTTTGAATCCTAGAAAATTATCAGAACTTAAAAATGTCAGTTTTCGAGTTGCGACTAATTTTTCGGCCAGATATATCCAGATTTGTGGCGACAAACTTATTAGTTAACCGGTTTATGTTTTAATTATTCGTTTATAATCAGCAAAGATTACACTGAGATTAGGTACATAATTTATACTCTAGATAAGCCATACTCGAGTACGAATATAAAAATAAAACTACAACTTACGCATGGGCGTACACAGCATCTCGTCTAGGAGAGGGGCAGCCGAGTTTGGGATCCGGGGGTTCAACTTTTTGCTACAGGCGATTTTTTTTAAGTTGGGTGAAAAGTATTTTTATCTAGTGTAAGTTGGGCCGAAAAGTCATAATATCTAGTGTAAGTTGGATTTTCTAGGAGGGGGGGCAGCTGTCCCCCTGCGTACGCCCATGAATTTACGTTTTCAAAATAGGATACAGTTGAGCAAAAGGGAACGAATCAATTTTTTACATAAAATAGATTTGATTCTAAATTTGAAAAAGTCGATTCGACGAAAATTAAAAATATTTAAATTCTTTCCTTCAACAAAAAAAACCATAAAGTCACTAAAAAGACATTCCTATATTATAATTATTACATAAAATAGAGTCAACATTAAAAAAAAACATGTGCTGAATCGTTTTTTTTTTTTTAAAAAAAAAAAACAAGGCACATACTAAAACCGATTTGACTGTTCGATGTTTTGCCCACCACATTGATTTATATTTCGAGCAAATAGTCTCCTTCTACCAGCTAAGAAATACTAAGTCCTAAACTAACTTACTCAATTTTAAAATTCAAATCATACTTTCAGTAAATAGACGCATATAGATTCTCATATATTATGTATATTCGTATATAATTAGCAATTTGTTGTTGTAGCAGTGCTCACCTTAAAAGGCCACCAAAATCTCATATCAACTATAAAATGATCTAAAGATAATTATAAAATGATGTAAAGATAATTATAAAATGATCTGAAGGTGCAATAAATGTTAAAAGAAACACATTGATGATTTGATCTCATTTTTAAGCAAAAGCTAATAGTAAACCCTAATGTTTCTTCAATTTGTTTTAGAAAAACATATTTCCCACAAATCCCGAAGGACATATCCAGAATTTCCATGACTTGGATTTAAATTTTCATTTAAATAATTTAAAATAGATATTTCCTAAGATGATTTGACTAAGCAACATTTTTATATAATTCAATAAACATGTAAACAAAACTCGCCAAAAGGAGCATTCGCACTAATCAGTGACAGTGCTTCCCGCTCACCGTCAGCTCACAGTGATGTACTGTCATGTGCCGGCCTAGTATGAACAAGTTCCTTCAAATGTCCGGAAGAATATTTTTATATTATTTATCATTCGTCTAGTTGTAGCTAACTCCTTCTGGGGGAGCCATACGTGAGCTGTTATTTTGTTTATTCGTAAATGTTATTGGATCCATTTACTATAACTAACATATTTTCACGAAAAATGGAGAAAAAAAAAATGCGAACATCTGTGTTAAGGTTGAGTGTTATCATATAAAATTATGCTTTTTTAGCATTGGCCGCTTTTCGAGGAGCTTTGCATACAGCCAATGTAATTTTCGCGTAATTTGTTAACTTTTTTATTTCGGGGAAATAAAAATCCAATATTGATTATTCGTCACCAAACTCTTGACGTTTTCAATTTTTAAAAGATGATAACTTCAAAATTATCATCTGTTGCTCTTCTTGTTTATCCGAGTTTAATTCATAATTTCAGATTCCTATGAATGATGTTCAGGGGATGGAGAATCCCATTGCAAATGTACTTCAGGTGTTAAATTAACAATTTCAACATGGACCGCTTGATTTTTTTCAAATTTAGGTGGAATTGGACATAATCTGAATTTCACTTCATCTCCTGGAAGTGGTACGTAAGCTCCTTCAATACTGAAAAAAAAAATGTATTTTAGAAGAAAAATGAAATACAAAATTTGTTAAAAGACATAATATGTAATTGACGTTGTAGATTAAAAAAAAAAAAAAAAAAAAAAAAAAAAAAAAAAAAAAAAAAACCC
>CM022882.1:10846324-10872333 GCA_012654025.1 Pachypsylla venusta | reverse complement strand
AAAAAAAAAATGGGGGGGGGCCCGGAGCAGGGCTTTGTGCCCGGGGCTGGGAAAGCTCTGAACGGCCCTGGTAGAACGTAAACCGGACTTTACTATTTAAGCAGATCAAAATCGAAGACAGCCATATATGCTCCTGAAGAAAACCAATTCCAAATGGTTTTGGAAATACAAACAGCTCCTCAATGAAATTGATGTTAATAAGCTGCAAACATCGCTCACTGTTTCCTCTGCAAATGTCCTACCCAAGTATATTCTGCAGTATCTTTGTAAGGTTCACTTACACGCGTAGCGATCTCAGATACTACTTTTGTACTTCGCTCTCTTCTTGTCAACTAAAACATTTTTTTGGTCATTTTTTTCCAGTGGTTCCAGCCAAGGATCTCGTCGTCGTAGTGTTTCTCGTGACACTTGTGATACAAATTATAGTGGCACGACTTCAACACGGTCGAGAAAAAATAGTGACAGAAGCGCGGCAAGTGACAATTGGCGAGATAGGCCACCTTCATTTCATGACCAACCTAGTGGGAGGTAAGCTATTGAATCGGATAGTGGACTTCTAAGCGTCATCATCTACTTCGTTAATTTCCGTGTTCATCACGTAAAATGATGGTGGAAGTGTTGGGTAGCATATTATGCTACTCTGAGAACGCCGAACTAGATGTTGATAGTCCCGGCACCTTCCAAATCCTAGTGGTAAATATCTCAAATTTATAAGGTCCATTGGTTTGAATCCACCCTGCTGTTTAACAGTCAGAGCGTTTTACCACTACACACCAACCCATATCATCTATTAAAGGCTAAGCTATGTTGCTACAATTATTGGAATCTGAAAACTGCATGATCTCTTTATTTTGTAAAAAAATAATGTTGTGTTGTTCTCGTTGCTTTCTTTATTATGTATGGTTGCAGAAAAGCGTGTGTAGATTGTTGATTATGGCAGCAATACGTTGCCTCTCCTCCTGCCCATATTTTTAAACAAAACGTATTTCTTTTGTGTTTGAAATCTCATAATTTAAACTATAATTCTAACCTATGATTTAAAATATGTTTCTTTTAAATTTATTGTAAGAAGTTTTTGTACGCATGCATGATGGATCCAAAATATTTAATTGAAATAAAACATTGAATAATAAAAGGCCGGAAGTATATACTTACTGCGTGTCCCAAAAGTCCGAGACCACCTCAATATCTTTTGAACGACTTTATGTGGAGTTTTGAAATTTTAAATATGAACCCCCATCTTATGATACATTTTCAGAAAGACAATAAATTTAGAAGTACTTTGCAAAAAAATTCACACGCTTAGCGTGTTTGGTTTCAAAATGGCGGCATTCACGCTGGACGTGTGAATTTTTTTTGGCAAAGTACTTCTAATTTTATTGTCTTTCTGAAAATGTATCACAAAATGGGGGTTCGTATTTAAAAAACAAAAGTTGGATCCCCTGGGGGCCATATGGGACCTGCCCCTGAAAAATTGAAGCCGTTCAAAAGATATTCAGGTGGTCTCGGACTTTTGGGACACGCAGTATATTTTGTTGTAGTCGTAGTAGCAGCCTTCAACCAAAAAGGTCTCCACGTCATTATACCCTGAAAAATTGAGTTCCAAGAACTTCGCTACGGGTACTGAATCCTTCAACAGGTTTAAGGGTTGTAGGATTTTCAGAACAATTAAATAAGTGTGTGTGGGGGGGGGGGGTCATCAGGGCTTCTTCTGTATAAATCACATTCAGTTTTACTTTCCTTATCCTATAAAAAGGAAAGAATTGTAATGGGCTGAAATTTTCGATGTCGAGTTTTCAATGCCAAAACACGTTTTGGGGTCCCCAGAGCCCAAGTCACGAGTTTCAGCCATTGGTCCGTGTGTGTGTCTGTCTGTCCATCCGTCTGTCTGTGGACAAGATATCTCAATAACGGTACGTGCTAGAGACTTGAAATTAGGTATGTATGTCAGTTTTATGCCATGAACTGCAAAATAAGCTTTTGGTGGAAATTGAATATACTGTTGGCGGTTTTATACCGCTTTTTAGCGGTTTTCGCATATCCTGCTTAAAATGCGATAATAGCTATAACTTCAAACTTGGAGACTATTCGTATCGATTTCATACAAGAAATTGAAAAATACAACTTAAGTTGAAGTGTAATATATTGTTGGCCGCTAATTAGAAGTTGAAGGCCGCTTTTTGGCGGTTCTGCCTGAAACCAGAATGGAAACAGCTAGAACTTGAAATTTGGCGCCTATTCATATCAATTTCATACAAGAAATTGAAAAATACAACTTGGGTTGAAGTGTAATATATTGTTGGCCGCTAATTAGTGATTGAAGGTTGCTTTTTGGCGGTTCCGCCTGAAACCAGAGTTTAAAGAGCTAGAACTTGAGTGCCTATTCATATCAATTTCATACAAGAAATAAAAGAATACAACTTAGGCTGAAGTATAATATATTGTTGGCCGTTAATTAGAGGTTGAAGGCCGCTTTTTGGCGTTTCTGTCTAAAATCAGAATGGAAATAGCTAGAACTTGAAATTTGATGCATACTCATTTTCATATTAATTTTATGCATTGAATTCACAAAGACACTTTTAATTGAATTATAATCTATTATTGGCCGCTTATCAGCGGTCTTAGGCCGGTTTTTTGAGGTTCGGTTTTTAAACAAGAACAGTAAGAGCTGCGGCTTGAAAATTGGTGCCTCATATATCTATGTAATTCTGTGCATAGAATGCTCGAGGATTACTTAAGTTGAAATCAAATTTACTGTTGGCTGTTTGTTGCCGCTTTTTAGCGGTTTTGATGTATGGAATGCGCATCGAGTACTGGAACTCGAGATTTGTGCTCTGGGAGACTTCAAAACACGTGTTTTAGCATTGAAAACTTGACATCAAAAATTTCAGCCCATTACAATACTTTCTTCTTTTTTTATAAATAAGTAAAGTCGTGTGATGTTCACACCAGATTTTTTATTGTGGGGTCGATACTACTCATATATGACTTGAGTTATTTGGAATACCCACAGTTTTATATGGATTTTCGGCAAGGATCGTGAGGTTTTTCACAATTTGAAAAAGGTTTCATAATGACAAAAGTTTAGGAAATCCTGTTCTGGACTTATTGATTATTGTTTTTTTTTTTCAGATCGGAAGTTCAAAACTGGAGAGACCGATCTGATAGTAATACCATTTCTAATCGTTCATCTTCATCTAAATCATTTGGTACTACTCATCGAGATACAAATCTATCTTGGCGACAACCTCCTCCACAAATATCAGAAGAACCTCCAGTAGTATTTCGGAAACCATCAACACCAACAACAACGACATCAACAACTCTAACTAAAAACAGTGGCGTCGGCCGCGAAGGTGCTACTTCTCATTCTAATGTCAATTGTGGTGGCATTATAAAATTACCTCCTAAAGATTCATCTTCCTCCTCCTTATCAAATTCAAATTATTCATCACCTTCTTCTTATCGTCAACCTTCTTCAGGTGGTAAAGAACTTTTCAATCCACATAATCCAAGAAATCCAATTCACATCCGTCCGAATCAGACTCGTCCTTCATTGACTACCGTCACATCTTCTTCACCTTCCGGTTGTCCTCCTCCCTCTGTGTCCAATTCAACGATTGACTCTAATAATTATTTACAACATCGATCACATCCTGACAATGTAAATACAATTCCTAAACATTGGTACGATCCAACATTTCTTGCTCAATCTCATAACGATGCACACATTATGTCTATAATCAATTCAAATAATGAAATATTTACACTCATTAATCAAGGAACTTGGCATGTTGAATTTCAACGATTACAAATGGCTCGTGAAATTGTTAAAGAACATTTGATTTGTCTTATTTTGAAAGATATTAAATTTTGTGAGATTGAAAATGTTGAGAATCTTCTTTGGAAGCTTGGATTCTACAATATAATAGAAACAGTTAAAAACCATCCGCAAAGTAATGATCCATATTTCAAAACTCTACTCAATGATATTATAGATGACGCTATAAGTTATTTTAAGCAAGTACTAATACGTATGGAAGATCGATATAAAATACAATTGAACGATTATCTAAATCAAGATTGTATAAAAACACAAGGTCTTGTAGGTTTAGCATTGAAGTCTGCTCAGAAAATATTTATATTTCTTGGAGATTTGACTCGTTATAAAGAAACGTTTAATGATACGAATAATTTAACAATAGCTTGTGAGTGGTATACAAAAGCAAATAAAATAAATCCAAGAATTGGTAGACCTTATTTACAATTAGGTTTTGTGGCGTATCATCGACGACGTCAACTTGAAGCTGTTTATTATTATACAAGAAGTTTAATGACGTCTACATTTTTACCAGCTGCACGAGAACGTTTACTGTGTATATTTGATGAGAATCGTAAACTCTATGAAAGTACATATATTAATGATAATAATAATTGTATAAGTGTCGATCAAAAGAAGAAAGAAACGAGAGAGTATCGACGAGAAATATGGATACATCCTGAGGATAATAGATCAACAGAACGAAACCAATTGATAAATGATTCAGACAGTGAAATAGAAAATGAAGCATGGGAAAAATTAAAACAATTGTCTCATGTTGAACTTATGAAACAATTCGTATGTAGTTTTCTAATGGTACATGGGAAATTATTTTCTAAAACTGGTTTAGATACGTTTCAAAATTATTCAAAACAAATGTTACGTGAATTTAAATATTTATTATTAGAAAATGGTTTTGATAATAATAAATTATTACAATTACTATCGATTAATATGTTTTCAATAGAGATTGGACAGTTGAAAGAAAATCAGTTGGGTGAAGAAACATATAAATCTATGATACAAGAACATGCGCTTATTATATCTCTTGAAATGTTCTATTGTATTGTAAATCATTGTAATGAACTTCTTAAAGAAAATCAATCAAATATTGATACACCTGTAAGTAATGAAGAAATATTGAAATTATTGCCATCAATAAAAGTGTGGTGTGATTGGTGCGTATGTCAAACAAATATATGGAATCCACCTCCATCATGTAGTGACTATCATGTTGGATCACGTGACGTATGGACTGAACTTGCTCTGTTTATAAATAATCTAAAAAATATTGAATGTAATAAAAATTTGTTAGTATTTGTAGACGATGAAAAAGATCGACCTTCTAATAGTATACAAATTAAATTACCTGAAGATATTATGTTTATTGGATTTAAACCATTATCTGGAAATGTACAAGAGTTAGTTTATACAAATATAAATAATAATACAGAAATAGCTGCGACATGTTTAAGAATAAAATCAATATTATTTTTTGGTACAGAATTTCTTGTTGGTATAGATCCACCTGTATTAAAATTACATAAAATAGATTTAGATTGTGATGAATATATTTCAATTGTTGAAATAAAAGATGAAAGTGAAAGCGAAGATGATGAGCAACAAAATTATGAAGATAATATTATAGATGAATATAAAGAAGATCGAAATGAAGTGAGCAAAGAATTGATACATAAAAACACGAAAATATCTGATGAATATCAAAATTTATTGAATAAACGAGAAATATTGAACGAACAAGAAAAACAATACGAACTTAAAATGAAAATATTGGAAACACACAAGAAAATTCGTGTACAATTAATAATAAAACCTCATTATTTAATACCAGATACAAACTGTTTCATAGATTATCTGCCCGATTTAAAAATAATTGCAAATAAAAAAACAGAAAAATCCACATTAAAAAGATATTTGTTCACTTTACTTATTCCATGTATTGTCTATAATGAATTAGTTAATATAAGTAAAAATACTAAGAAAAATAAAAATGTAATTGAGAATGCAATAAAAGCTATTAATTATATACAAAATGATTCTACACATATACAATACATTACAACTAAAGGAACTATATATACAAAAAATAAATTCTCTTTGGAAGAGAAAGACAATGAAGTTCTACAAAATGATGATAAAATATTAGAAACATGTTTTAATTTATCTGTAATGAAAAATAATGTACAGCAGCACACAGATGGAATTGAAATCATTTCGAGAGATGTTGTATTACTTACTGGAGATAGAAATTTAAGATTAAAAGCATTGTCTAGAGATATTCCTGTTACGAATGTAAACAATTTTATTAAATGGGCAAAATTATAAATAACAAACAAAACAAAAAGATAAAATGTGTTTTTGTTTGACATGTTTTTGTTTACGCTTTCCGTCCAAATTAAATACAATCAAATTGAGAAAATAGTTGAAATTCAAGATTAAAAAAAACATTGTCAAAGCAAATGTAAACAATTTTTTGAAATGGACAGAGTTTCAAATTAAAGCAGATAAAATATATAATGTTTTTGTTAGGTTTTTTCAATTTTTTCAAGTTTAAAGTTATCATATGCAAAATATGGTCGAAATTGTAGATCGAAATCATTGTTCAAATGATAACACAAAAACATAAAATATGATTTTTTTTTCTTTGCTATATTTCGTCAAGTTTAAAATTATGGGATTGAAATATGGTCGAAATTCAAGATAGAAATTACTGTCAAGGGAGTGTCCAGTTAACAAATTTAAACGATAACAGAAAAATACCTACATAAAATGTGTGTTTTTTTTTCCACTTCATCAATAATATGGTCTTACCATAAAATTGAGAATGTGGTCGAATTTGAAGATTTTAAAATCATTATCAGAAGATATCTAAGAGTTACAAAAGTAAACAACTTTAAGAAATGAATAATGTTTCAAATGATAACAGAAAAAAATGGGCTTTTGTTTTTTACTTTATTTCTCCAAATTTAAAAGTATCCAATTCGGCATGTGGTCGAAATTCAAGATTATTATAAATGTTTGTCAATAGATATTTTGAAGTTAAAAATGTAAACCATTATAAGAAATGGGTAAATTTTCGAATGATAACAGAAAGAAAAAATGATTTTATCTTTTCTTTTTTTGGGCTATATGTCTCAATAAAATTGTCAAATTCAGAATGCAATTGAAATTCAAGGTGAAAAATAATTGTCGGGATGTTTCAGTAACAATATTGTCAAATTGAAAAAAAAAATCAAATGAAATGAAACAAAAAAAAAATCAAATGAAATGAAACAAAAAAAAAAATCTCAAATTAAATAAAATAGAATCAGATGAAGAATGTCAAAATTGTAGATTAAAATTATTGTCAAGAAATATTTCACTGCAGCAAATTCTGTGCTCATAATAAATATCCATACCATGTTTCATCAAAATCGAACAAGGCGTTCAAGAAAGAAAGAAAGACAACATACGTGTAAAGAAAAATCATGGAATTAAAGTTTGTCGAAATTACCTAAAAATAGAGAGAAAAAAAAATCTACCAGTAAAATGAAAAAATATATATATTTTAGAAATAAAAACAAAATGTAGACAATTTTATTTTGGCTATCATACTGGAGGAAAAATATTGCAAATTTACCTGACTCGATATAATGTTCTTTACTTGCTTTATTAATCACCCATCCAGACAAAGAGAGAAAAGAAAGAAAGAAAAAACAAGGAGAATTGATACAAAAGTGGAAAATCTGTCCATCATAAAGGTTGAACGATGTGGACCCCCAAATATACTATTGATACCTGCCATGAACAGCACACAACACAACAGCCTAAGAAAAGGAAGTTCAATGCGTAGTAGGTACTTGATTTGTGCCATGACCAATAACTTTCCTATGTTCTTTAACTGATTTTCTAATTTGTCCTTACAACACACTAACAGAGTAGTGTTCTCAATTTATTTTATTAATCTTGTCAACGGTTTACATTTTAAGGTTTCGTACTCGAAGCGTTCCAACTGAGCCCTAGTAAATAATAGATCAATATTTCTGTCCGCCCATTTTTCACAGAACTCATTCATTTATTCCTATTCTTATCCACATGAATTGATCAGTTCTTTTATCTTATCTCACATTCATTTCACAACAGTCTAACTTCACTTCTTTTTTCCTTATCCCACATTAATTTATCCGTTCATCTATCCTATCCCATATTAATTTGTCCCCTCTTCTATCTTATCCCATAATAAATATTTTCATTTATCTTATCTCACAATCATTTATCTCATATTTCATAGATTAATTTCTTGCCCCTCAATTACATATTTTACTATACGCTTTTATATTTTCCTTTCACTAACCTAAACAAAGTATAAACTACACTTAGTAAAAAAATACACAGTTTTACTGAAGAGTACCTCTACGCACCCCATTTTTTACCAATTTTTATTTCCTAAACACCCTGTATGTAACATAATTCGATGTCAATCCGTTAACCACATATTCTTCAGATCAAAATAAGATGATTCAACTCTAAAACTATGCCCGAAAATGTTTCCTCTTCAAGCTACAGAGCCTGAAATTTGAAAGAATATCGTTTTTTTTCTCAATAACTTTGGTTCCACGTTAGGTAAGTAACAGAAATTTCATTTTTTTTTTTTTTTTTTTTTTTTTTTTTTTTTTTTTTACGAAACGTTAAACCAAAATTATTGAGAAAAAACCATTTTCTACAACTTCTGTAGCTTGGGGGGGAAACATTTTCGGACATGGCTTACAGAGTGAAATCATCTTATTTTAGTCTCAATAATATGTGGTTAACAGATTGACATTGAATTATGTTACACCCTATATAGTGCACTGTCTACAACCAGTCGTTGTAATACCAAGTAAACAAGTTTTAATACTATTACTGAGTGGGTGAGGGGAGGGTGTGCTCTTTTGTTTCACTCTGTATCTTGCCCCCATCTCCCCAATTTCCACTCGATTTCCTTTCTTAACACAATTTAATATTTCATTCTATAACGCTCTCTCTATGACAGTTCTCTATGATGAAGGTAAGAAAAAAGTTTCGGAAATGTCACTTTTTTCTTTATTTTTCTTTCAATTAATTTAATTAATTAATTAGAATTATACAGAGTTTAACATAAGATAAAGTGTGCTCCTTGAAACTATAAGTTCAATGGGTCAAATATATGACGGATACATTCCTTAGAAAAGGTGTAAAAAAAAATGTTTTCGAAGGGGATGACACGAGGATGCGTTTCCTTTCTTTTTGTACCATTTTAAGAACGGTAATTTCAATAAGTCCAAACAAGGGAATGAAATACATATGTTGTATAGTGTGTCCGAATTGTTTAGTTAAAACCGTAAGACTATCGAAAAATTGACGGGATTTGACCCCCCTTCCCCCCAAAAAAGCATAGACTGAGACCTGAAATTAACTAGTGGATCAATATGATCAGGTGTTCACGTTAGTGTTGTAGTCATTAATAGGAAAAAATATCTTAATCAAATTTAAAAAAAAAAAAATCGAAAAGCCCTTAAGACCAGTCATCACATATCAAAATTTTACTGCAATAAACCGCTAAAAAGATAAAAATCATTTTCAAAAAACGCAATATTGGGGCCCCAAAAACTGTTACAGAAAATTTCCTCTGGACCTTTCTGGACCATTTTTGCGAGTTTTGTGGTGAGTGACGAGGGGTTTGATTTTGACTAAAATCGAATGATACATCAATCGAAAGCTTATTTTATAAGAAGACAATAAGCGCAAACAAAAGCTCTTCATCACTTCTCGTTACGTAGAAAATAACTTTCAACTTTAAGTGGCCGCCATTTTGTTTTGATCTATAATAATAAAAGTCAATGTAACGATACATGTATCACTAACTAAAACGGTAAGAGATATAGAAAAATTGACGGAAATAGACCCCTCGTCCCCAAAACAATAGGCTGGAACCTCAGGAACATTATCCGAACTCAATAATGATCAACCGTTTTCGAGTTACGGCCGATTTTTGACCAAATTCAGCCGGTCACGGTCCGATATCTTAATTGTTGTCGCTACAACATATCTAAAAGCGAAAAAGATTTAGGTTCAAAGCGAAAAAGATTTAGGTGGCCTTTTCTACGTCCGATTTTTCTATGTTTGACGAAATTCATCCGGTCACGATCCGATATCTTAAAAAATTGTGTTGTGACAACATATAAAAAGTTTTCGGTAGCCTTTTAAACATTAATTTAGCACATTAATTTAGGACATGGTTTCCCATTTTTGTAGGGAAAATCATAGAATACTATTTGCACAGAAAATGTTTTGTTTTCCCTATTAAAAATTGTTTAGTAAAGATGTTTTGAATTACAAATTCAAGTGGGTCATTCCATTAAAGATTTTGAAGTTCCCCCCACCCCCCACTGTCCGTTTTAACCAGGGCCGTAGACAGAAAATCCGGGCCGGGGAGAAAAATTACGGGCCCCTCTATCATTCTTATTCTAAAATCACCGTATGGGCAGTAATAATAGTATAAAAGTAGGCAATTAACGTAGCTGATGTGAAAAGACGTGTACGCTTCTTCTTGGCAACACATAATTCGATTTTGAGATGTTACTGTTTACGAAATACACCAATTTTTATGATTGCTGTACAAGCTAAAAGGTCGCACTATATTGTGAAATCAGTGTCCTGCAAGAGCCATTGTCCCATATAGCCCACTATCGCTAAACTTCTGATGTTGTGTGTTTGAAATGTTTTCAAAACTTTTAAGTTAATTTATTTATTATTCAGAAAAAAAATTGAAAAAATTCATTATGATCATTTTCTCACGGGGCCTCTTAGGAAATCCTGAGCCTGGGGGGGGGTCCCCCAGTACCATCGTCGGGCCTGGTTTTAACATATCTTAAAAACTAGACCTTAGGTTAAACCGATTATAAGTTAAGAGAGGGGGGAGGGGGAGCCTTAATGAACGGATGATAGTTACTACCTTTTCTTTTTCTAAAGATTATCCTCTCCTATTTGAGCCAGATTGCAAGGGACGCACTTTGCTCTAATACTTTCTGTATTTTTGATTCAATTAATTATTTTACATGCCTCTCTGTATGATACATTTTCTTCTTTCGTCTTCTTAATTTCTGTCCTAATTCTATTCTATGTGTAGTTTGTTTATAGTTTTGTTTTGTATTGTTTTTACTTCTTGTTTTCTCTGTATATAATATATATATATATAGGTACGCTTCATGCTATAAGCACAGAGGAATGAGAAAATTTCGGTTAGAAGGTGTTTTTATTGAATCTATTTTTAAAACTAGAAACTTGAAGTTTTAAAATGTTCCCTAGATCATTTAAAATCGATTTAATTACAGGAAAATGTATTTTCTTTTTAGCCATGCCTCGCTGAGAGGAATATTGATCCATGTATATTGTAACCATACTAAATTTGGATGAGTATCCTTGTGAGCGAAACATGGTTAAATAAATTAAAAAAAAAAAAATCACATTTTTTCGTAATCAAATCGATTTTAAATTATCCAGTGACCATTTTAAAATAAACACCAGGTTTCTAATTTCAAAAATAAAATAAACGATAAGGGCTTAATGGANTATATATATATATAAACACTTTCTAATTAAAATGAAGTTACAATAAAATTGGAGATAACTTGTACAAAAATTATCAAGTAATTGTATTGAATTTTTCTCATTCCTTTGGCCCCGCTCTGATAAAAATAATGAGGTATTTTTTTTATATATATTTTACTCAAAAGTTTCCTCGTTTAGGGTACTTAGTATTGTTCGTCCTGAATCGCAACCTTACTTCAGACTTTCTACCGAAAAATGTACGTTTTCTAAAAGGCCCTATTTTAACCTCGAGAAAAAAAATATAAATTTGACTTTCCTAGCCTACGACACTGATCAAAATAAAAATTTGATTATGTTAAAGTTTTCTTGAATACAATAACTTTGACATCAAAGCTCGAAATGGGGGCTGATGTACAGGGTGTAATATACAAGGAACGAGCACTCCTATAGCATTTTTACTTTTGTTATGCTTGGTACGGATCTCGAAAATCGCCATTTTATCAATGTATACCGTACGAAAGTCAATTGATTTGGTCTTTCGAAGTGAGTCTTAGAAATATTATTTAGTAAACTGATTACTTAGATTTTTATTTTCGAAAATTAAAATGAATTTATTTTCTGCGAAACATTGATTACAAATGGCGACGTTCGAGATACATATCCCGATACCCAGAGATTCGAATCGATGTTTTAACAAAAGAAATTTAATTCGATATTTTAACAAAAGCAATTTAAGGGTGCAAACTTTTGACTAAGTTTTGTGCTCTTTGCGAACAAGATGACGAGGCGACAGTCTTGCTGCTGATTTTATGACCGACCGGAAGTATGCGCCATCTTTGATTTCATGTTTTGTCGATTTCTCATTTTTCTCATTTTTCGATAAAAATTTCTCATTTTTCGATAAAAAGGTAAAGAACAAATTTGTAGAGAATTTAATTATCTACAATCTATTCATATCAATTTCATACAGGAAATTGAAGAATACAACTTAGGTTGAAGTGTATTATATTGTTGGCTGCTAATTAGCGGTTAAAAGCCGCTTTTTGGTGGTTCCGCCTAAAACCAGAATGGAAAGTGCTAGGTGTCAATTCATATAAGAAATTGAAAAATACAACTTAGGATGAAGTGTAATTTATAATTGTATTTTCGCTCTGGGTACTTCAAAACGTGTTTTGGCATTGAAAACTCGACATCGAAAATTTCAGCCCATTACTATACTTTCTTTTTTTTATATAGATAAGGGAAGTCGTGTGATGTTTACACCAGATTTTTTTTTCTTTTTATTATGATATCTTTTTAAAAAATCTGAACTCATACTTCCATTTCCACTGTCAAGGAAAAGGGAATGAAAACGCTGCTATCCGCGAGTATCGAAAACTCTACCTCTGCGGTGGTGTGGAAATGAGTTTTAAGTCGCTTCCGCAGTCCCGTTGTGTCAAGCGCATAGTCCATTCCCCGGCACCGCCGCGTTGAGAGCGTTCCCGACGGTGATCTGTACACCGTACGAAAAACTTGCCTCAACAAAAGCTGTCGGGAATTTAGTCTTCTGCAACATTGCCTTTAAATGTGCCATTTATTCTCAATCTCAAAAGTTGAAGAAACTGCGCCACTATCCGAAATTTGCTCAATTTTGCTTATAATTAAGAATAAATAATGTTTTTTCAACAATATTATTCAGATAAAAATTGTAGATAATTAATTTCTCTACAAATTTGTTCTTTACCTTTTTGTCGAAAAATGAGAAATAAGCGCGCAAATCGACAAAAACATGAAATCAAAGATGGCGGATACTTCCGGTCATATAATCAGCAGCAAGACTGTCGCCTCGTCATCTTGTTCGCAAATAACATTACTGCGTTAAAAGTTTGCACCCTTGAATTGCTTTTGTTAAAATCCATAACATACTAAGCACGACAATAGTAATGTTATAGGATAGCTCTTACCCCTTTTATTCAATTTACTACTTACTTACTTTCCGTGTCCATTGCGCTAATTGATGGTTATTCAAATTTATTGACAGTTATAAAGTGAAAATCTATACAGAAAAATAATAGCCAGATTCCTAAAATTGGTTCTTACTCAAAATTCCCGTAGTAGAATACTCGCATCACATTTTCACAATCAATAATTATGTCAATTTTTGAATTTTACAATGCAAAAGATTTCGATCAATTCCTATTTCATCATGCCAATTCTCTGATAGTTATTTATTTCTATACAACGGACTGTATTTGCTCACATATTTCTAAAAAGTTGTCTGAAATGTGTACCAATGTGAATTACTATCCAGAATGTAGTTGCTCTCATATTTCCAGAATGTTTTCACAAATGAGCACAAATATGAATTATTACCCGATATTATTTACACGAACTAATGCACGTCTCAATTTAAAATTATGTTTAAAATTCAATGTTCTAAAAGTACCGAATTTTATTTTCTTAAAAAATGAACGGATTATTGATTATTGTAATGTGAATGATTGTGATGGTGATTTTCAAATTTTAAATGAAAAACTTCTGGCATATGCTAAGTTATGTAGAATAGACGATACACTCCTTAGTCTACGAGACTTAGCAATGCATAGAAATGCGTTGGAGGTTAATATTTAGTTGTTAAAAAATTTGATTTTTTTTTATTTTGACTAGCAGATTTACTCTGTGTTTCAATTTGGATCAATTTTTAGTAAACGAAGGTAGAATCGAATCGTTGGGTGCAACTTTTTTTTTCGAGAACGGAGTAGTTAGATTTTCGACGTTCATCTTAACGCTTATATTGATAAAATAAACAAACTTGCACTAGACTTTTTTCATGTTGGTACATGTCTGCTTCAGTTTAAATATAATCAAATAGTATAAATAAATACGGAAGAAAAAGTTTTTTTTTTCAAAATAAATTAAAATTAAACTAAATTAATTCATCTCCCAGCCCTAAAACGTTTTTAAAGACTTTTTAAATTATATCAAACCACATTTTAAGTTTGTTTAAAAAAATTAATAGTATCTGTCTGGAACCAATAATTATTTCTTTCTTATGGTTGTAGGTGTCTAGTTTTATCCTAATTCTTTTTTAAATGTTCCTTAGAACATTCTTCTTCGGTCTACTGAGTTTAGGTTGTACCCAACTCGCATTTTTCAAAACGCATTTTTTTTGTAACCTAACTCAATACTACTCCCAACACATCCCACCCAACAAACTTGGTGTTCATATCAACGAGGGATGGCTGTATAAACGTTACCGAACCATATCACACATGGATGACTGATCATGTCAACGTGGCATGTCCGTAGCAATTTTTTAACTAATCTAAAATTAATTAATTTTGGGTTAAATTTCAGACTTAATTGGAATATTTAGACTCTAAGAAAACATTAAAACGAGGTTGGTGAAAATCGAACTAAAATTGTCAATCTAACATAAGACTCCGCCCGGCCTCTCACGATTTTTCCACGCGATATTATTACTAAATCTAACTAAAATTGTCAATCTAACATAATGACTCCGCCCGGCCTCTAACGATTTTTCCACGCGATATTATTGCTAACTCTTTTCTCCACCCAGTTTCACTTCAAAAGTGTAATTAATGATTCGTGTGTGGTTTTCAAATGTTTCAGGTACCGCTCCACACTGAGAAAACTTTCTGGACTAGATGACCATTGCCTGAGACCACAAGCAAAGTTTAATTGACTTTTTTTAGAAAGAAAAAAAAAAATATCGTGATATTTTTCTTTGGAATTCAAATTATCTTGTTCTCTCTTTGAGGAGCTCTCAGCTAACCATCATTTTAAATTTGATATCGTACGTTTCAAGTTAAGACCGAAAAATCAAAAAAGTTCGTCCGCTGCCTGACATAGCTGACACTTTTGAAATTATCGTGTAAGTCAACCATAATCATGAAACTCTTGTTAGTCATTTAGTCAATCATAATCGTGAAATTCCGGCCATGATATTCTGAACATGAAACTTCGATCAGAGTACCTTTTTTCTTCTTCTTCAACAGGATCCAAGAAGAACCCTACCTGGTAGCTATTTCCGATATATATATTTTTTTATTTTGATTTTTTTTTTGTACATATTTTGTTTGTTATTTTTTTTAAAATATTTTTTGAAAACAGCATTATGACGGCGACCCCATGGCTTCTAAAAATGACATGTCAGAGGAAACATATCTACTAGAATTTTGAAAAAAAATGGGCCACTTTTGCTCTCTAAATGACATAACTTGTGTACATCGTGGCTTCTAAAATATTGAAATTTATTTTTTGATAACATGGCCGTGAAAACGTTTATCGCCTTCTATTGAGGTTAAACAAGGTTTGAAATGTTTGAATGTCTTGTTAAAAAAATCCTTATATGTTATCCTAAAGCTCCCCGGAGTCGCGTCCAGATTCATGATCATTGTCAAAACTTAAAATATCTTTTTTCGAAGATATCCTTATATACTTGAAGAATGACCATTCAATATTTTCTGAGCCATGCGTGGTTGATATTTTGTTTTTAGGAGCTATTCATTGGTGACTCTTGTCATATTTTGTCAAACTCTTACTTCTTGTCTCTCCACTGTCTTCAAGTGTTTATTCTAAATATTCAGATAGTTTTGGAAAATTGTTCGCCAATCAGAATTTCATTTAACGGTAGCTCCTCACATAAAGTGCATTTCTTTAATTTTGTGAGTGCATCATAAACTATACAGGGTGTCTCAAAATAAAGTGAGGAGCTAAAATAAGTTGCGAATTTCTAAATTCGTTCAATTGAAAACCTATCCCAAGAGGGATAGGTTTTCAATGTTTTTCACACTTCCAGGAAGACCTCAGGGGGTTCGATCTTTTTTATGTAAAAAGTAATTTGAGATTCATTTGGGATCCGTGCTAAAAAGGAGCCAAAGTTAGTCCAAGTTGAATTTGACTTTTTTTTGCAACCATAACTCTGCGCCTGTTAGAGATTTAATAAAAATCAATGTAACGATAGATGTATGTGTGTATGTATCACTAATTGTTTAGCTAAATCTGTAAGATATCGAAAAATTCATGGGAAATGACCCCCCCAAACTATAGTCTGGAACTCCAGAAAAACTATCAGAATTCAAAAATGTCGAACCGATTTCGAGTTACGGCCAGTTTTTCGATTTTTGACCGAATTCAACCGGTCACGGCTCGATATCTTAAATATTGTCGTGACAACATATTATCAACTCAAAGCGAGAAAATTTTAGTTGGCCTTTTAATTTAAATTTTGAATTTAGGACATAGTTTGCAAAAAACTGTCAAACCGTTTTCGAGTTACGGCCGATTTTCCGATTTCTGTAAGGGAAATTATAGAATACTATTAGCACATGAACGGCCATGCCTCGCGTTGAGGCCGTAGCGAAGCACGGGCAAACAGCTAGTCTAAAATATGGTTCCTGAAACATTTTTCCATTACTTCGTTTTTTCACGTTTTTGACCAAACCTATTTTTTTTTTTTAAATTATTTATTGGAGACCAAACCTATGGCAAAGTAAAAGAACTCTGGGTCCGTTTTCAATACAGATTTAGTACATTTGAAAATACTTTTCAAGAATGTAAAACTAAAGGTGTAGCCGTAAAATTTCAGAGCTGACCCCCTGAAAATTACCTTATGAAATAAAGAAGTAGGTAATGAGGTAAAGAAAATACTATATCTTCACTTGACTATAAAATGATTAAGATGGTATTAGAGCTGACTAGTTTCGTACTCTCCTCAGCACATCATCAGAGCTTTGAAGACTTCAACCTCACTTCAAGCTCTTACTTAATTAAGCTCTAATTAACATCTTAATCATTTTATAGTCAAGTGAAGATATAGTATTTCTTTACCTCATTATGAATTTACTTGACATAGTATCCCAATTCAACAAAATTAAAGAAATAGGTGTTTCGGCGTTTTTCAAAATTCGAAACAATTCTCAATATATATATAAAAAAAAATTATATGTGTTAAACAGCCTCCTAGTTATGAATCCGTCATTCTTACCAACTGAGCTACTGAGGCTCCAATTCTCAATATAATTGAGCTCATTTTCTTTTTTTTCGGCCCCCTTTATATAAAATTAAAACGGTTACGAAGCTATTACTGTGGCCTACTCATTGTCATATTTTCTTGTTTTTTTTTTTTTTGTACAATAATAAATTTTGTAAATAAATTTAAATAATTTCATGTTAACATATATTTCTTGTTTTGAGCTACTGTCAAACTTCTAATATATGACCATTTTGGACGTTGCTCAAATTCATACAGAAGTCGGAAAAATGGAGTACGTGGGTTGTATCTAGGTTTCCCTTGTTTATGACTTCACAGTAGATTTAAAAATAATCTCCCCTTCAATTTTGTAAGTGAGGATATTTTTTTAAATAATAATCTAAAATTATCCCTCGAAATTCAATTTTTTCCTAGTGACCAAGGAAGGCACGCTTGACGTTGCTTAACTCCAAAGATTTACCTACATAAATATATTTTTTAAAGATTTTTGTTAATTCCATTTCCAAATGCTCGATAGTTGACGTGTTCCGCCCGTGGGGTAGGTATGATTTTTTTTTTGTAATATTTATTAGCGGGAAATTTTTTGTACTAATTNAAAAAAAAAAAAAAAAAAAAAAATACCTACATGTAATTTTATCTTTATAAAAGGCAATGTCCTGAATGACTGATAAACGTAGAGCCAAAACTATCAATGCTACAGAATTGAAAGTTGGCAGGGACCTTCGTTGTTCCATGTAAGTGTGCACTAAGAAAGCATTTTGCAAAATTTTAATTTTAAGGGGTAGAAATCGCGAAAAGTAAACAATCCCCATAAGAAATACATTGGAGCGAGAGAGATGGCATGATACATCTTTTAAAATATGCGCGGGGGAAGCCGCGATCGGGGGATGTTAGTTATAATATAAAAACATAAATTTTACAAAAGCAAGTGGCCACTTCGCTAATCGGAGTGACAACTCATACTTTGGAGTTTTATAATATGGCCCTTAGTAGATCAAATTTTTGCGTTCTAGGCCTTTGAGAGAATATTCAAATATTATGCCAATCTTGTGAAAAAAATGTGTACTATATTCTTCATTTATATGTACATATACTAGATCAAATTCTATATTGATATCTAGGACTTTGTGGCAAGATACTCAGCATTCGGAGCCAAGCCTTTTGAGTATTGTGGGTTCATATTACAAGGACAATTAATATTTAAAAAAATATCACAAAGGTCGACTAGTATGCAGAAGTAGTACGATGCCGTTGAATAGATCAATTGAAGTTGTTTTTTAGCCGAAAGGGGCGGACACAGAGTATTCTAATTACGCCTATTTAAAAATTACCAGTTTATGTTTTAATTATTTTACAGCGTCAATATGAACTACANAAAAAATATCACAAAGGTCGACTAGTATGCAGAAGTAGTACGATGCCGTTGAATAGATCAATTGAAGTTGTTTTTTAGCCGAAAGGGGCTGACACAGAGTATTCTAATTACGCCTATTTAAAAATTACCAGTTTATGTTTAATTATTTTACAGCGTCAATATGAACTACAGGGGCCACATTGCCAAGTTTGACTTTGCTGTTATTAGTTAGGTCTACTTATGGATTCGATACTTCAACATCTTAAATTCGTCAAGTCCTTCGCTTAACGTTAGCATTTGCTCAGTTCTCTCGATTCTGTCTTTCAATATTCTCGTTCCACTTTTTCTTTCTCTTTATTTCAAGAAGAAAGAAATGAAAACATTTTTCTTAATTAATAAGTCAGTATAATTTAATAATTCCTAATCTCTTTTGATTTTAAACATAATGTGACGTCATTGAATTTATAACAAAATACCAAAAGATCGAATCATGGTTGCCTCTGGGAGAAATTATGGGTAGTAAACCATTAAGAAAATATTATTATGGCTAATATAATATTTGATCCTACTATATAGTAGGATCAAAGACTACTACTAGGTATCTAATAAGATGCACTCACTGATCATGTGAGTAAGAAGACGTCACATACTTTTTTGTGAAAAAAAGATCTAGTTTTAGATACCTATAGGTATATTAAAATTTTCCGTCAACTTCGTATTTATTTAGAAAAAATACTCTAACGCTTCTTATAGAATGTGGATAATACCATCTTTTTAAATTTGTAATAAAAAAAATAGGAGCAATTGTCCATTTCCCGACTAACTCCGACAAAAATCTAATCTTACCATTATTACATTAACATTAGGTGATCTCTATTTAATCCTAAAAAAAACATTAAGACATTAAATACATGGTCTTATTTTAGAAAATGCGTTGGGGGGAAAAGAACAGCCCTTCCGGTTGTTATTTCCCTTCAGGCGATCTAGTTTTATTGTTTTACAACGTAAAATCAAGCAAAATGTTAGATTTTTCCACCGTCAAGAAAAACAACGAACGTGTATGTATAACAAATGAACTTTTGAAAAAGGGGAAAAATGATTCGACATATCTCTCTGCGAGGCGATAATATTGATAATGTAAAAAATCCCTCTGATTTTTTTTCTCCTATTTTAAAATCCCTCTTCAAAAGTAGTATCATTAAATTTTGTATCATCTAATATAGGTACCTTGAAATTCTCAATCATAAACGGATAATCCCTTTCTAAAAAGAATAATATTATCTAACATAGTGGAATTTTCCTTTTTTCCTATATGACAGGGATTGAAATAAGTAAAAAATCTCTTCCACATTTTGACTGACTCGACTTTTATTACTCTATTCATAAACATCCTCTTTGTCTGCAACGTATTGAATAACATCTTTGACTCGCAATAATTTTTCAGCTTCCCTGTCGGGGATTTCAAAACCTGAAAAGGAACAACGAAAACACCTAAGCCACGTTGGATACACCAGATCAATCAAGTTATGCACTGTTGGTCGTGGTACGTACTCGGATGAAAGCCCGTACAGGGGCACTACGTATCGTTGGCTTTATTGAGGTGCACTCATATTCATGGACACAATGAGTAGCTGTTACTCCTCAAGTCGAGGAAATTCTAATAAAAAGATGAGACACAAAAAAAAAATTGATATTTTACGTTCCAAGGTAAGAGGATATACTCCTCAAGTCGAGGAAATTCTAATAAAAAGATGAGACACAAAAAAATTGATATTTTACGTTCCAAGGTATGTAGCATCACACCGTCCGCCGGCTGAGGGCACTTTCGCCGCTTAGCGTTGACGGATTTTGTTGAAATTTGGTATGTAGGTCACATTTGGGGTCTAATTACGCCCCACAACATTTCGTCACTAGCAGTCACATATAAAATCGGTCAACCCTAGGTGACAAAAGTGCCCATCACGTAAAATATCAAATTTTGAGGGTGATTTTTTTTCTTTCGTGACGATTGCAAAGGTTCATTATTGAAAATAATAAACCAAAATAGGCGCCTTCTTTCTACAGTTGCTCAAAAAATCAATAGTACTCGTGTGCAATTTCAAAACACATTGTTTTCTCTCTTCTTAATCACTTAGTAGCATTAGGTTTTACATCTAACTCCATTTTCGCTCAACGCGATTTTTTTTTTTTTTAGATTGTACGTAGCTGGAGCGTGAAATATCAAATTTTGAGGGGAGGATATTTTTTGTCGATTCCAATGTTCAAAAACGTTATTAGCTTTGCTTCTAACACAACGAATCCGCGTCACATTGGACGTCGCATCGCGGTCCGGAGATAAACTTACCAAATTCATCTTCCATTGCCATAATAACTTCAACGTGATCTAAAGAATCCAAACCTAAATCGTTAATAAAATGACTGTCTACTGTCAACTGAAACAAAAGAAAAATGAAAACTAGAATAAAACACAGAATGAATAGATGAACACAATTGAAAGGAAAAAAACATGGTTCCCCCGCTTACTGAAAACATTAATTAAAAAATGATCATTTTTTTTTTTTTAAACCAACTCCACAGTTTTTCTTTAAACGTCTATTTGTTTCACGATCTGTCTCAAACGCCTTGCCGGATATTGATAAAATTCAGACCTCAAATGGGACCTACACACCAAATTGCAGAGAAATCGGTGAAAGAAAAAATACTGCAGGCGAGCAGATTTTTTTATTCGATTATTGAATTCTACGTCCACACATTGAAACGTAAAATACATATCAAATTTTGAGGGTGGTATATATTTTTTATTTTTTTTTGCAGACGAGCAGGTTTTTTTTATTCGATTTTTGAATTCTACGTCCATACATTGAAACGTAAAATACATACCAAATTTTGAGGGGGTATATATTTTTCATTTTTTCTGCTCAATTCCAAAGGAGGTAGGTACATTATTAATTTTGGAGCGGTGTTCTTCTTAGAATCAACTGTAATTCCCTTCTAGATTCATTGTTCGAAAAATAGAAGAAACTGGTTGATATGAGGTTACCGAAGAATTTTTGATGGCCCTTGGCTGGATGTATGGTTGTATTATAGGCCATTTCTATAGGTTGTATTATAGGCCATTTCTATAGGTTGTATTATAGGCCCTTGGCTGGATGTATTATAAACCGTTTCGATGCGTAACCGACCATTATTGAAACTAATAAATCAACAGGGGTACAATATTAGTTCGTCTCCACGTGGTGTACCGTAGGCAATGCTAAAACATAGGCGATTTTCTTTTACCAACCTAAAATAATCGGCAGTAAGTCAAAGAGAAAACAAATCACGTACACAAAGCAAACCAAGGCTAATACAACAGAGGAGTTGATTGATTTAGGTACTTGTTCTATTCTGACACAATCTCATCTGTTTGTTGACAATAAAAAATTGCCTCTTGAGCTCCTGGTCCACTATTTTTTTTTTCTCTGGTGTATATGCTACGGTAAAAGTAGATAATTGGTGATTGTATACAATCACCGGTAAATGTAGAAAATTATTCTCAAATGTTTAATCGGAATTTTTTTAAATATGCCGAGAATTTTTTTTTGTTTTGTATTATTTTATCAATTTAAGCGTTAAGATAAACGCCCACCCCCTCCCCCCCGAGAGGTTAGGAAAAGTTTTGATCGGGCATGCCTCGATTAAACTCTTGCACCATTCTTGAGAATAATTTCCTACATTTACACCGGTGATTGTATACAATCACCAATTATCTACTTTTACCGTAACATATATAGTAAAAACCAATACAATAAATAATTTAAAACCATACGTGCGAAAAAATTACGTTGACAGTCACGCGATTGGTGGTTCTGCGTACCAGGTCCACTAGGATTTTTTTTTCGACCAAAAAATCACGTTTCATTTCGAAGACAACATCCCCCTGTTCGTTTCGACTGTGGAGTGACTTTCCATTAGATTACTTCAAATGCTGCTACTTAGAACTAACATTGAATCATATAATTTTGTTGAATTGGGATACTATGTCAAGTCAAGTAAATCCACAATGAGGTAAAGAAAATACTATATCTTCACTTGACTATAAAATCATATTGAATTATATCTTTATTAAAAGTGATTTCTTGTGAAATTCACCACGGACATTATCATTTAATATTCTGGAAATATACTTTTGGGGCTTTGGCCCTCTTTGGTCTAAAAATAACGTGAATGTCATCGAAAACGTTAACAACAATTTTATCCATGAACAATTTTCAAATCTCTGTCACAATCAGTTTTACCTTTGTTGGATCAACTTTGTCATATAGATTCAATACGAGAAGAACTCTTTGTGTGATTAAATTTAGATCCATATGAACCCCATGGCCTCCGTGACGCACATTCTGAAATCACACATAGTTGAATAATTCTTTTTTTAAAACATTTTATTTTAATGTTGAAAAGCGGTCCTACCTTGTCAGCTGTCACCTTATCATAAGATTGGACTACTTTAAGAACTCTTTGTTTAATTTCTTCGTGTGTTAGTTTGCCTGGTGGTGGATCATCAGCAGGTGCTGTTGAATAATATGCAACCTTTAAGAGAAAACAATAAACATGAAAATAAAACCCAGACGACTAAAGTGGCGGCCGGGTGAGGAGAAAAATCGAAGGTGTGCTGGTGGCTGCACAGCAATTTTAATGAAATTCGAAATTTTTGGGAAGAATACAATATAAATATATTGTATCACTAATACCGTTTTTTTCTTTAAACTGATAATTTTTTCCCCTGATTTCGCACCTACTTATATTGCAAGAGAAATATGTGTTCCAAATAAGTTTTTACTTTGGTCATCGAAAAGCTACATTGATTATTAGTATACCGGATGAACTTTTTATAAGTACCTATAGATGAGCTTTCTGTTTTATGAAGGGTGTAGTTTGCAGGCACAGTACCTTGCAATACTGTAGAACCAAAGTACAGTAACTATAACCAGTGGTCACAACGTCAGTCTGGTAATCTAGAGGTCGCGTGTTCGAAACTCAAACGATACATAATATATTATCCTCTATATGCGTTTTTGATCATATAATAATACGACTTGGGATTACTGCTGGCAGAAAAAGACTTTTAAGGACTTAGTGAGGCAGTTATAATAAGTCTATTATAGGTATTTTATTAACAACTTACACACTAGTTGAGTTTGGTATTCATTGACCTAGTCCGCATTATAAAGTCTTAAAAAGGTAACCCATGTCAATTCCTATCGATTCCCAATTACTGTGTGAAAGAAGAGACAAATCACAAACACATTCTCGGGGACATGACGTTTTTTCGGTGTACACCCAGTTTCGCGAGGAAAAGCTGTTGTTGATTGCAGCGAAACGGCAGGGGAAGGTATACCGTAGTTATAACAATAAGGTGCTTCCAAAAACTGCTCAAAAAATCAAATTGATTAGGATGATCCTACCTACTTGTTTTAAATAATAGGCCGGATATTGACAAAGGCTACTTTTTTAATGTTTCTCGTGCGCTTGGCGAAACAGGTTCGACCTATTATTTTATAAGCAATCGATATCCTATGACCCTCTTATATTCTGACTCAAAACATTAGTACAAAGATAAAATAAACATTAATAAAAAAACATACAGACAGCGTCAATGGCACGTTTAGAATACATCAGTTCCCGTAAAATCACTGAAGTAAGTAGAGCAATTTCCACCGAGTTTATACTTGTATGACTACACAGGTTCGAGACCTACATCAATGTGGGTTATTAGTTGTAAGCTTCAAGCGATCGGAGGGTAAAACAACCGTCTAAAATGACCTTAGATTTTAAATGGAACATTCAAATATGCATTTGATTACAGCTGCATTTTCATACATCAAAATATAAAACTTAAAATATCACTAAGCAGGTAGTGAAAGGGCCGTTATCAATTTGGTATTCCAAGGCCAGTAAATATCAAAATAATTCAAAGTTCATTTATGTTTTCTAAATATGAGGAACGTTTCTAAGGAGTCCTGTTGTTCTAATAAAATACCATTACATGCGACAGATTTGCAAGACTGATTAGTGTCTAATTTTGGTGGTCCCGTAAGTCTATAATACCCTCAAGGTTATTATAATACCTTTCGACACAAGAAAACCGAACCCAATTTGTTACCTGACATGAGACTAATAACTATACGAAAATAAAGTGAAGGTGCATTTGTTACAAAGCAATCTAAACATTTAAATCTTGTTTTCCAAACTAATAGATAATATAATTTGCTTACCGGTGGATTAATAAATAAAGAACTTGAAATTGAGGTTGGTTCTATTATGCATTTATTAACATTCACTGTTCTACTAATGGCCGACGTTTGTCTTAAAATATTTGAACTTCTAAATAAAACACCTCGACACCTTTGTAAAAGAGACATAATTTAGAATGATTTTTGAGAGAAAAAACAGAATAACTACAAAATAAATTGATTTTTTTTTAAAAATTTTACACTTGAACTTTTATCGCCATGCAAAAAAATTATCAAATTCGGAACACAAGATTTGAGGTCAAAACAAAATCATAACATAAGACAGCTGCTTCAAAATGTATTATGTTACTTCCCATTTAAAAATAGGAGTGACTCCAGGGAGAAACCTTTTTTTCCCTACATATGGTGGTCTATCTACCCATTTTATGCAAAGTTGGACTAGTAATCATGAAATCGAGGCATTGCCATGTAAAAGTTTCCTAGCCTTTACACATTTTATATCTATACTTTGGCACATAGCATCGAAAAGCGTTACTTTTAGTTTCACTCGGGCAACTTCGTCTTAATCCACACGGGACATAGAATTGGAAGGTGTTATACGTTACTTTTTGTTTGATTTGTAATACATAAAATGTTCCAATGTGTTGCGGACTCGTACGCGAGCTTTTTATATATATATATATATATATATACAGGTCAAAAAAATAAGTAAAAGCGTGAAGTTACAATTATATTTATTAGCGTTTCAAAAAAGGGCATTTCCGAGCCGCACCCTGTAGAAGTCAAATCTATTAAATTGTTTATTATTTTAAAATTGCTTCTAACTAAATTATTTATCAATCACAATGTTAATTAATAACCATAGCCATTCTATTATAAAATATAAATGTTAATTACTAAAGAATAATAACCTTTCCAGCTACAGTCAGTAAAACATCTGGGAAGTTGATTAGAACGTTTGAAGAGGGGCGGAAACCTCCTAACGCAAATAAAAGAGTCAAATGTCGCCTTTGTCCCCCCCCCCTCTGAACGGCCCTG
>CM022882.1:10830248-10846079 GCA_012654025.1 Pachypsylla venusta | reverse complement strand
AGTTTTTAGGGATCAGCGAACTTCATGAGAAGTGCAAGTTTGTTTATTTTATCAATATAAGCGTTAAGATGAACGTCCCCCCCCCCCAGAGAGGTTAGGAAACGTTTTAATCGGTCATGCCTCGATGATGAAGTTGTTTTTCCGGTAAAAACTCGAAGTTGATCCCTTAAAAATTCTTGCACAATTTCGGAAAAACTGTTGCTCTATTCGGACCTTGTGTTGCGTCCGGATTTGGGAAAAAATATTTCTCCCTAGAGTCGGAATAGTTAAATATATTATGCTCGAATAAGATCCGTTTACACGATTCAAAATATTTTTACCTCCAGTGCTTCCCCATCTCTCTCAATAAGATGAGACATTGTCTGGCATTAGTCTACTGCTACTCAGCTTCGAAATATTATTTTTACGAATGATGATAATTATTTTATCCTAAAGTTACATTAATTGACGAACGAAGTGAGGTCTATTTTGAACAGAACTACAAGTAGTGTTTTTAAAATGGATTTTAAAAAATATTTACCTTTATCAATTTCATATTTTTTTGTAGAAAAAGCAAGTCACTTAAATTAAACACGCCTTTCCCGTCATATCGCCGTATATAAAGTTTCAGGCTGCCCTCAATCTCCGATGACTAAATCATATTTCATGCTCTCGCAGTTATCGCTCTCTTTTTAGTCAGGATTAATGAAAACCGTTCAAAAAAGCCTAAAGCCTATGTATAAAAATGACATGAATACTCGATTCACCCCAAAACGTGTTTTGGATTGAAAACTTGCCATGGAAAATTTCACATTATTACAATAATTTCCTTAAAAATTTATGGTCTGCCGCGCCGTACTTGCGTTCCTCTTTTGCCTTATTTTTAAAAAAAATACCCCCCCCTGTCGCAACGGCGAACAGTAACAGTCATTAGAGGGATACTGATCAGTCAGTAGACAACAGGGTCATGATATCATTCAGTAAACTAGAGAGTCACGCAGTCAGTTCAGGTGACCACATCGTCACACTCGGAGGACAAGGACGGTAGTAGTAGTAGAAGCGGTTTCTCACGAAATCAACCGCTTCCCTCGTTTGTAGATGCATGACCAATCAAAATGGCAGAAACAGATTGATATGAGTTTACCGATAGGGACGGTTGGAGACTGTCTTGGGTGCAGACACTAAAACCAATAAAAGACACAAGTCATTTCACACAGCATCAGTGGGAACAGTCCCAACAGAACAGATGGACGCAGGTCCTCATCAGCAGAGTGGAAACGTGAACAGTAGTCTGAAGACGTAAAAGTTACTTCAATCAATCGATTGTCGAGGACAACACAGTTACAGCTTAATTAGTTACGCTTCCTAGTTCAGTTCAGTTTAGTAAATCGTTGCATTTACTACATCCCCCCACTCCCCAAATTTAAAATGTTACGTTTCAAGTTATGTAGAATGCAAAAATTCAAATAAAAAAGTCCGTCCATACGCCTGGCACGTTTGGCACTTGGCGTTGTAAATTTTTAGTATGGAACCCTGTATAAGTGACTGGCAGCAACGAAAAGTTTTGGGCCACAATTAAACCCCATATGGGACCTACATACCAAATTTCATCAAAGTCACAAGTAGCAATAGTACCTCTCACCGCAGACAAACGATTTTTTTATTCATTCGATTGTTTGATTCTACGTAAAGTAAAATATCAAATTTTGAGGCGGGGGGTATTTTATTTTTCGTGACGATTCAAAAGGTTCAAAAATTTCCTTCAAAATATAGAACTCTCAAAATAGAATAAAAAAATGACAATAATTATTTTCACAAATAATGACTTCCTTAGTCCTCTAAAATTCGCCACTGAATTTCAACAACAAATTC
Organism: Pachypsylla venusta; assembly: GCA_012654025.1. Classification (NCBI taxonomy): domain Eukaryota; kingdom Metazoa; phylum Arthropoda; class Insecta; order Hemiptera; family Aphalaridae; genus Pachypsylla; species Pachypsylla venusta. The sequence continues at coordinate 10,844,228 of CM022882.1, read as the reverse complement.
CTACATAAAAAAATAATAAATAAATTCAGTAGGCCAAAGAAAAATGTAAACCCTAACAGCTGATTAAAAATAATATGGAAAATATTATACCCGCGCATGTTTTTTAATGGAAGAAACCCCCTCCACACATAGCCCTCATAAAATTTTCCTACGTATTTCAGAGTTCGATTTTCCTTTCTCCCTCCACTCAACCATCACCCACGTACACTTGTTTCCCTGCAGTCCCTTCATACTGTAATATTATCTCTATATTTAAAGCATTGGCAGTAGCATACGTGCGGTAACCACACATGTTGTGACGAGTGATAAGGATAGACTACTTTTATAGTGTTTTTTTCTGTCTATCAGTATATAGGAAGATAGTTTAAAAAAAATAATTATCTGGTACATATGTAGATACGTGGTGCATAAAGGAGTTCTGCGGTCTGTTAGATGTAGTTGTTAAAACAAACTTACATACATCTCTAAGTTTGTTATACTGGAAGATTTTTATTTTATTGGGTGGCGTCGTGGCACGATATCGTAAGGCGAAAGAATATGTACACGAAAAGACGCTAAGCTAAGATGTGTCTACGCTCAGATCTCCCGATAAAAGGTCCCGGTTTTGTGACCTTACAATTGAAAATTTGTAGAAAAGAAAATACGAAGGCCTGTAAATATTTCCCCTGCGTCTGTTTTTTTTTCTTGACTACGGCCCTGTGTACAGTAGGTGATTTTTGTTTGACTCCAAATCATGAAATATTTCAGAAACAAAATGCACACTGTGGTCTGCTTCTTAAAATTTAAAGAGGAGACTTTTTGGATAAATTTACTTCGTCCGCCTTCTGTTTTTTAAAAAGGGGAATAATTCATTCAAACCGGTTAACCGATCATGTGACATCACATGTTTTTTCTAGAAATTCAGAAAATAGATTTTTGACATAGTAAAATAGACTCTTGAGATAAAGGTTACCACTATGCGATGTTAATGCCTGAGGCATTTTCTACCACCCAGCCCTTGGAGCTCTATTTTTATGTGGTCAAATACTCAAATTAATAAGATCTTTGAATAACATGTTAATTATAAGTGTTAAAAAATATTAACTTTTAAATAAATTAAAACAAAACACTTACCAAAAACACTATTTATAATTATTTATGAAGAAACTAGTTTCGAATCATTCGATTCATCATCAGTCTGAAAATGTCAACTTCCATCCTTCGACTCGACTAGACTGATGATGAATCGAATGATTCGAAACTAGTTTCTTCATAAATAATTATAAATAGTGTTTTACTGTTTTGTTTTAATTTCTTTAAATAAAAGTTAACAAATTAATAAGGAAAAAATCCTGCCTCCGCTGAGGATTGAATCCAAGCCCTGCTGTTTACTAGGCGAGCGTTTAATCACTGATTTTACCTGTAAGCAAAAATCGCCAACTGTCTGCTTTTGTATAAGTTTACTTTTAAGCCGCCCTTGTACTATATATGGCGAGAAATTGCAAGTCACGGAAATTTCATGATTTCGGACGGGGGTTGACCCCTTAAAATCCTGTCCTAACATTGGTTCTACCCACGGGTGAAAACGTTGCGGGCGGAGTCGCGAAAATCATTTTGATACAACATCTCTTTTTTTGGTCTAACATCTGTTTAGCATGTAAGTTCATTTGAGACGGGGGTTTTACCCTCCATCCACTGGAAACTTAGAAACGCTACCCATAATGACCCCATCCAGTCTTGGTTGGGCCGAGGATGAGGTCGGACGTTGTCTGAATTCAGTGATATAACCAGAACTGGTGTATTCAACGTGCAATAGACGATGGTTATATAGAAAAATTACAGCCTTAGTAGATCAGTTGGTAGAGGCGGTAGATTCGTAGGCTGTTAGTTCAAATCCAAGCATGACCATAAGATTTAAAAATAACACGAGCAACTTCATTGTGACAAGCATTATTGGCTCAACACAACTAAAATCCCATATAAAAATCTGATTAGCCACTAAATTATTTCTAATATTAGTTGAAAACTAAAGTTCTATCTATTTTTCAAATTTAATATTGGACAATATAGAAGTGAACCCGTTTTCTCAGCAATTTTATTAAATCGATCAACATTTCTAAACTCATAGTCAGATGCCAAAACCAGATAAGTGGGATTATTACTAGGGATAGGTATCGGTTATAGATTAGAACAATAATTGAATCCAAGTTTCTTTAAAATAAACGATTATTTTCGATTAACCTGATAACCGGGGTTTTTCTCACGATTAATTGAAGAGTCCTTCAGAGCGGCTTTTCCCTGAAACTTAGCAAATTTCGACAGACAAAAAGAGCTGCCTAAATGCTGACCTGGCCAACAAACCCCTTTTTTAAAAGATATGTATAAAAAGCGTTGGTAATTTAGTAGATATATTAGGTATCACCGGTAGCCACCGAGGGGATCAAACCAACTTCATTATGTGACGGTCCTAAGCCCATGTAAATACAGAAGGTTTTGTGTTAGGGAGGGCAATCAGTCTTTAAAACAACTCTGCTTCAAACCAATGATGAGAGATCATCAGAAAAAAGCTAGTTTCTGCGCAGTTTCAATTGTGAGAAGTAAGCTAGGGTTACCGCCAGGAAAGGATTACGGCTGGAGAGAGTAGGCACCGAACAGAATGTTGCTGCATGGTAGAATTAAGGAAAACAGTGCCAAACCTAAATTGAATCGGGAAAGGGCGAAGTTAAACAAGAAGATTAGGAATCACCAGTCGTTTTTGTTAAACCCTATAGATATCTTTCAGGGTTCATTTTCATCATACGCGGAATGTCTTTGGTGACAATTACGCCTGATTACAAGTAGGTGTGTGAACTGTAGACCTCACTTGATTAAAATTGTCACCATGACCATGAGACACTGGGTGGACAAATGGGGACCAAAAACTAATCCGTCAATTTTATTGACCTTGGAAATTGAAAATTGAAGCCGTCAGTTTCCATTTTAAAAAGTTACTCGAACTCATTTTATCAAAAAAATAAATTCAAATAAGAAATATTATTGAGGATGTTTGTAGTCATTTTGAAATATAAGAATTTCTAATTAATTTTTAATCGACTACAAGTAAATTGATGAGTCACGAGCGCTTTCGTCTGTTAGGACATCTTCTAGTGAAAGCGCTCGTGACTCATTAATTTACTTGTAGTCGACACAAAATTAATTAGAAATTCTTATAAAAAAATGAATGTTTAAATTTTATTAATTTTTTAAACAAATTTAAAAGGTCTGGCTGGCTATAAATGTACGCTATAAACCTTATAAATTTTCATGCCATCATTCATTCGGACCCAGTGTTCGAGAGTTATACAAACAGACAGACTCATTAAAGAAAAAATCGTGGAGTTAAAACTAGACCTCACATGGTTTGGCCAATAAAATTTATTTTATAATACCAAGCTGAATATTCCCCTTTTCCCCATTACTACGCCAACAGCAATAATGGATTACGATGACTATTTCTTGGAGGAGGATAAAATGTGAGTGAGAATTGTCAAATTGAAATGTCGCAAATGTCGCATGTTGTAAAGAATGTCTCAAGTCATTCACTTAAAAGGGTCTCCATGAGACCCTGGAAAGCCTATAATTAAGATAAATAAATAAATGCTGACGTAGTGCCCAAAATGAAAAGACCCGCATGTCGAAATATTCCTATTTTTAAATTGATATTGTTAATTTTTTCAAAAAATTATTGTGTTTTATGTTTATCATTATTATTTAAAGAAACCGCACAAAAAGATAAAAAATGGACTTACGGTCAAATTGGCTGACATTTAGCTGAGTGGTAGATTTTAGGGTGTAGATCAAAAATGTCAATGGATGAACTTCGAACAATGGACAGTTTTTGCTCTATAGTATAAAAATGATCTCAGATCTGTTTTCGGCCAAATCTGCTGACTCTTTGAAAATATTTAATATTTTGACAAAACCAATTTTTGTTGCACGGATGGAAAACGATAAATGGCTTATTATGTCAAAGTTCAGTTTCGAATCTGGGAAGAGGCAATCTATTTGAAAATTGTAACTTAAAAAAAGAGATTAAAATTCGCAGTCTTCGCAGAAATTAATTTTTTTTTAACATACAATACATTTAGCACACAAAGCGCAACAATTAGCATGTATAAAAAATAAATGTAATATTATTAAAAGTTAGACTCCCTCAAAAGATCGAATTCTCGAGGCCAGTAACCAGTTTCACTTTCAAATATTTTTAAAAAAATCAGCACATTTGACCACAAACCTATATAAGTTCATAGATGTAATTTTCAAATTTTCACCCTGTATAACACAAAACTTGTTAATTTTTCTATTCATACACTTCATTTACTCCCTAAATTCTACGCCTTAGCAGACAATTTGACCGAAAGTCTATTTTTCTTATTTTTTTATGCTGGGCCCTTTCATACAATACATATATGTTTTTATTTTTTAGTTGCATGTCAGAAGTAGACATGTTTAATCATTTAGAACGTGACAGAGAAATGCATGATTATAGTAGCATAGAATACAATGCATTAGAGTCATGGGAATGGATGCTCAATAGTAATCAGTCGTTTGCTACTGAGGACCGCATGTATGTACTTTGTTAGGCTGAGATCCCATGGAGCTCATCAATTTGTTTTGCAACATTGCATGATCCACTGCGAAATTCCAGGTTGAAAAGATCGTTTGATTTGACCATAATTTTCACTCTTCGTAATGGACAGTACAAACTGAGCTGAATCAGGAAAAGCTCGCCTGCCAGCAAGATCTTCAAAAAATAAACAAAATGGTGATATTGCCCATTTCAACATATTTTTTCAAAACTATTTTCATATTCAAATCAGACGACTCAGATCACAGAGAGTACATCACAATCGTTTCCACCAAGAAAGCACCGGGATCGAATTCTAGTTGGTTCAATATTTTTTTACTTGAGTCTGGTTTTGTTTGGGGGTACCTCAATATTATTATCAGGTTTAGTTATGCCAGTCTCATCTTATCACACTCCTGACAGTCGTCCTCAAGGAATTTCCAATAAATCATCTCTTTTGACGTCAAAAAACAAGTGGTAGCATTAGGGAGTAAATGGTATAGTGATTTCGGATTATAAAATTACCCTGCAATACTAACATGTCCAGTAAATACTCAATTGTCCTCAAGATCAAGAGTTAATCCCAAAAAAAAATCAGACTCAGTAGACAATTCGAAAAAACATTTTTCAAGTTTTCGACCCGATCAAGATTCGAACCTGGTACCTCTTTGGTTCAAATCGATCATGATACAGACTTTGCCTCGGAGAGGTCGGCGTCGATTCGCAATACATTTTATTGAAAATGAGAAAATTTTTTTGCAAAACAAAATAATGTGCTCGATGGGATTCCAGATTTAATGAGTTAGAATTTACCCTGGGCTGCAATAATGGTGATGGTAAAAATTACAATAGAAGAAAAAATAAGCTCATAATTATGGTGTGGATTTTTTTTACGACTTTATTTATCTCTTTTCTGAATCCCTCATCGTAAAAATTCCCCGCCGCCCATTTATTCCACACCAAAACTTTCATTTTGACTTTCACGTCAGTCGAAAAAAATATCAATCATGAGAGTCTTCAGCAAGTGTGTGGGATGGTTCAACTTGTCTATCCAAATTAATTCAAAACTGCTTTGTTGGAATTGGCGGCATTATTTTGGCATATTTTTTCTTTTCACTAATTTGCAACTTGGCGCCTTCCAAATTTCATTTCTTCACATGTCAAAAACCATGACGGGGAATTTTTGCGACGAGAAAAAACCCTAAGTTTAAAAAAATAATTGGACGAGAACTTTTTGAAAAACTTTTAAAAAATCGAATACTCTTACCATCCGAACTACCTGGCAAGAAAAATGAGATCTAACGCAGAAGATTTCAAACAATTTAAAACAAATATTAATAGAATAAATAAATCCATTAATAAACTATGCAGACGTGAAGAAAATATTGTGACAAACATATCGTCATCCTCAACGACAGCAACTTCTTTGTTAGACAACGAAACAATAACTACAAAAGAATTATTTCGAGATTTTATAAAACCAAACAAAACATCTTTATTTGAAGAAACTATTGAAACAGACTTGGACAAAGGTAAAGAATTAATGGAAATACAAACAAGAAAAGAGAAAAAATCAACAAACTTATTGAAATCAAAAAACAATTTAAAAGAATTGGAATCATTAGAAAATAATACTTTGATTCAAATCCAAACGAAGTCAGACCAAATCTTAGAGCAAAGCGGTATCCCAATTAAGGAAGAAACGAAAATGAAACCAACAGACGACTTATCAGAAATAACAATTATGGAACAAACGATAATGAAACCAAAATCATCCAGGAAGGAAAAAGATCCATCAACAAAAGTGAAAACAGAATCCATGCTATCAAACTTGACAATTATGGAACCAACACATAGTTTGGATGAGTATTATCAGAAATATAATGACAAATATAAGGACGCAGGTGAAGAAGAGGCTAATAATGAACTGGAAAGTTTGGAACCTGCTGATACAGTCAATGAAGACCATGGAATCAATGAATGTGACTCAAATCTTCATGATGTTATAAGTTCGGTTCCCTATGAGTACCAGAATTATTTGTGAGTTAATATACAGGGTGTGTAAAGAAGGAGCTGAGCTCAATATCTTGAAAAAAGTGTAAAATTTCGAAAGAAAAACGCTGTAAATACGGATTTCTTTAATCCAAAGGGGAGACTTTTTCAAACTTTGTACAAGGAAAGCTCCAGGATCTAGGGGGTTAAACTTTAAAATCTTATAGAGTAATATTAATTATTTTAAAGTTTTTTGAAAAATATAAGAAAATAAAAGTACTTTGAGATTTATTTTAGATCTGAACTAAAAATAGGGCCTTGGTTATTCCGAGTTGAAGTCAGCTCTTTAGTTCTCACGATATTGAGCTCTGCTTTTTTTCTTTCTTAGGCACCCCTCATGTATACCTGGTTCGAGAAAATTGTAGAACCTAGATCAAATTTTAATAGAATACATATGTAGTTGCTGAAAAATAAGAAATTATGAGTATACAGTGTCCTAGAGCAGTGGTTCCCAAACTGCGGCGCGCCCGTGAAGGCAAGCCAAGGGGGGCGCGAGATGAGCTGAATTATTATCATTTAGTTAAAATATAAATGTACACATTTTTTTACAAAGACAATTTTATTGAACATGATGTTTAGAAAATTTGAATGAGATAGCATTCAGTAACACATTAGAGTTTTGAATGAGATAGCATTAAGCAACACATTAGCGTTTTGAATGAGATAGCATTAAGCAACACATTAGCGTTTTGAATGAGATAGCATTCAGCAACACCCTACCCATTCATAATTTATAATGTAAAGGGGAGGGGGGCGTGGGAGGCTTTCATTTCAAGAAAGGGGGGCGCAGTACCAAAAAGTTTGGGAACCCCTGTCCTAGAGCAATACAGGATGTTTCTAAACGAGTGTAACATGTTTCTACGAGAATTTTCAAGATCAAAATTATTAACCCATAGAATAGGTAGTCAAAAATTTTACTCACTGAAAATTGTCGAAGTATTATTATCTCACTGTTAAAAGGTTTGAATCTGAAAACAGAAGAGAAAAATAATTTCACGTTAAAAAGTTACACTCGTTTAACATCGTCCCTTTTCGTTAGAATACCCGTTGTAGATAAAGTCCCATTTTTTAAATTGTAATTAGGTGAGTATTGTTCTGAATCTTTTGATACTTTTTGTTGTTGTTTTCTCTTTTGATTTTGTAATCGCTTTTAACTCGAGAACAGCATATGTTGTAAAGCCTCTAATAGGGAAAAGTAAAGTATAGATTTTTTTTGGTGTTTGCTTTCTGACACAGCACTCACTACTTTTTGTATTGGAGTTTTTAGATGTGTTTTTGTAGAATAAACTATATTATTTTTTGTGTAGTTAATCTAACTTTTATTATTTTACATTTAAAAAAACATCAGTGTTTGTTCTCCAACAAAGCACTTTTCTTTTATGTCATGGATTTTTTAGTCTTTTTTATAAAATAGGCTATATTGTTTTTGTGTGTAATTACTTATGGTCTATTTATTAATGTGATGTGATGTTTGCTTTTTCCTTTTTTCGATATATTGGTTTAGTGTCTTTTTATTTATTGTCTACCCATCTACTTACCATTTGTTTTTTTTATTAATATGTGAACCAATATTCCATCTATAGCTCCCTGTTTCAATCGATTTTTTTTCTATCTTTCTATAAGATCTTTTATAATTTATATTTTTTTTTTTTCGTATTTTTTTTTTAAATTGTCTTTACTAACCTGTGATACATAAATTACAAAGTTAGTAGGTACATAATAACTTTGTAATTTATGTATAAAAGGTTCGCCCGTAAATAAAACAAATAATTATTAATAAACCTTTGGAATCTACCAAGAAAACAAAATTTGTATATTTTACGTTTCAATCGAAAATTTTTCTCCGCAATATCAGCTGTAGATAGTATAGTTACCAAAGAACAATCAGATTAAAAAAAATGTTCAAATATGGTTCTTCTTAGTAATTTGCAAACTTTAACAAAGTTTTTGTAATATGGTCCATTTTAGGGACGAATGAATAAACCGAAAATTTAAATCCATAACGATCTACGAAAGGGTCTTTTTAAAAATAATCCAACATCATACAGAGTGTATGTCAATGTTAATGACAGAAGATACAGAGTGTATAAACAAAAGGTCAATAAATAAATTGTAAAAATATAAATAAAATATAACATGATAAATTGTAAAAATAAAATTTACGTTTTCTTTACAGGGGCATGACAGTCACTTCTGGTATCGTGGTCATAGCAAAAGATACTTCAAATCTTATTGGTATAAGTATTGGGGGCGGAGCTCCACTTTGTCCCTGTTTGTATATTGTACAGGTTAGTATACACCAGTTCCCGTAAGATCAATGAAGTTAAGCAACGTCCAACGAGGTTTTAACATAAGGGTGTCCACGTAGGTTCGCGCCCCTGTGATGTTGGGAAAACTGAAAAAGATTTAAAATTAAATTTTGTTGGCTATATTTCCGGCCCAATTCAGGCTGGCTGGGTATGTGGGTAGCTAGTTTGCAAGTTTCCGGCGAATGGAGTTTAAACCCCCGTCTCGAATGACCAATAGAAGTTAAAAAGACGTTATGCAAAAAAAATATATATATAAATAATATTTTTATAAACAATGTCGATCCGATTTTAAAACTGAAAAAGATTTAAAATTAAATTTTGTGAGCTTAGCACTCAGGCTATCATAGTCATACAAAAGATATTGATATTTGATCTCAAACTTACAAGGAGACAAACAAAAGGAATTTTGTCGTGTTAAAACTAGACCTCAATTCGTTCGATTAAAACCAAATATTTTTCTTGTTGACTTAGTGGTTTAACCCCAGGAACACACCATTAATGAATTACCAATGGTAAAGTTTTGAATGACTCTCTCATAAAAATATTATTTCAGGTATTTGACAATACTCCTGCCTCCAAAGAAGGTACCTTACAAAGTGGAGATGAAATAGTTGGCGTTAATGGGACATGTGTGAAGGGGAAAACAAAAGTTGAAGTTGCCAAAATGATTCAATCAGCTGAAGTAGGTTAAAACAATGTTCAAAATTTCATACCAATAGAAAGTTTTTCTTAAATATTTTCCTTCAATTTTTCTCTATCCTGGACAACACTCATATAATTTGTCCCATTGGTCTGTTGATCTCCCTCTTGGTTTTTCTTTCTGTCTTGGGCTCTACGCCAAAACAATTTTGATCAATCTCTTAGAGCTTAGAGATGTGGACTCCCTTAGAATATATTTATATCACTGTGGCATAATCCTGTAGACTTTCCTTCCATCTTTCTCTATCCTAGGCAACATTCATATCATTTGTTATCACTCTCTTTTTTAAAGGAAAAGTTCATGTCTAAATAAAATTGGTTTGTTGTGAGCAAATTGAAAAAAAAGTTCATGTCTAAATAAAATTGGTTTGTTGTGAGCAGATTGAGAAAAAAATTCATGTCTAAATAAAATTGGTTTGTTGTGAGCAGATTGAAAAAAAAAGTTCATGTCTAAATAAAATTGGTTTGTTGTGAGCAAATTGAAAAAAAAAAAAAATAGTTCATGCCTAAATAAAAATGGCTTTAAGTGCCTAACTGTTGATGAATAATCTTCTCATGCTGACTAATTTTTATTATTTTTGTTTCCCCAGTCTGAAGTGAGTATCAAATACAATAAACTGCATGCTGATCCACAACAAGGCAAATCATTAGATATTATATTGAAGAAAGTCAAACATAGATTGGTTGAGAATATGAGCACTACAACAGCAGACGCATTGGGATTGTCTCGAGCAATTCTTTGTAATGATACTTTGGTGAAAAAAATGGAAGAATTGGAACAGACTGAGCAGATGTATAAAGGATTGGTCGACCATTGTAAAAAGGTGTTGAAAATGTTCTTGGCACTCCTCCATGTGTATAAAGGTAAGAGAGCAGATCACAATCGGGCAACTAAAGGTTTTTACTTCACACAGTACCAAACAGTGTGATCGGCAAATATATTTGATTAAATTCGCTATTTGGTTGATTTTGATATCAAACACCAAAATTTGTCTAAATTATAGGGTTTAAACGCATGACAAACACGTTTGGTCGTTTTTGAAAACTATTTCATTCATTTTCCTTTAAAAAAATATTTCTAAGGCATCTGTGACGCCCAAGTTCTATTCTGGTGTGATCTTGCTGCTCAGTTTGAGAAAGGCCGGTGTAGAAGATATTTTTAAAAGAATGAATTGAACAACATCAATTTAAACTGGGTACTTGGATACGAGAGAAATGCAAACGTTGATGGTCCAACCAGATCCTACTTTTCAACTTCCTTTATTGGTGCAGAACGAGCTGTAGGAATAGCAAAATAATTGGCCAAGTCTGAAAACTGGTTTCAATTTCTGATTGCAGTGGGGGGGGGACTATCAACATCAGTTGTTTGTTGGACTGCTGACAGGTTACTTGTGCACCTAAAAACTATAGGATTTAACAAGAGAACAGTGATGTGCAAGAAGTCTTTAATACATGTAAATATTTCTAGGCGGCGTCTGTAGGCGAGAAAATGCAGTCGCAACAGACAAAGTCGCGGAGGGTAACAATATTAAATTTGTCCTAATTTGATTCCAGCTTTTGGTGACGCATTTGCTGGAATAGGTGTAAGAGAGCCTCAGCCGAGAGCAAGTGAAGCATTTCGGCAATTTGGTGAATATCATCGGCAAATGGAGAAAAATGGAATTGGTACAATCAAATCAATCAAGCCTGTAAGTTTAGTTTTAAAATGACCTGACAGTAGAAAAACATAGTGGACTGTTTCCATATTTTTTTAGTGGGTTGAAAAATTGGCTTTAACTCGAACAGAGGTTGCGAGCATCCGAAAGGGTTTTACTCGTACCCTCTAAAAAACACTTCTATACAATTATTAATTGTTTCCCGGGCAACACATAAGTTTTTTTATACCTTATTTTATGTGAACCGGACTTTGTATATGAATGGAGTCGATACGTAGTATTTTTCATACTTATTTTGGTTCATTCTTTTCAATAATAAAACTTTGGAAACGATCACGAAAATAAAAAAACTATCCTCACCCCTCAAAATTTGATATTTTACATTTCAAGGCAAGTAAAATTTAAAAATCAAATAAAAAATCAGCTTGCAGCGGCATTTTTGCCATTTAGCATTGACCGATTTCAATAAAATTTAGTATGTAGGGCCTATACTAAAATTGAAGTATCGAACCCTACATGTGTGACTGATTCGGTGCACATTTACACCCCAAAATAATATGAGGGTAGTGTACTTTCGAGATCGATTCTGAAGGATCATTATTGAAAATAATACTCGTAAAACAAAAACAATCGAAATATCTATTGGAAGATAGACTGCGAATAAATATTAGAAATGCACCTTGAGAGAAAGAAAGGTCAATTGGGTTTCTCAAAATAATTCACTTTCTGGATTTCAGATTTTATCAGATTTGGGTACATATTTAAACAAAGCAATACCAGATACAAAATTAACAATCAGAAAATATGCGGATACTAAATTTGAATATCTGAGCTACTGTTTGAAAGTCAAGGAAATGGACGATGAGGAATACAGCTATGCCACACTTCAAGAACCTTTGTATAGAGTGGAGACAGGCAACTATGAGTATAGGTAAGTGGCGCACATAGAACTTGCAAAATATGTGAGTACGATTTTCTTCAAAAATAATGTAGTATGTTCTTTTCCCCTGTGGATAAGCAACAAACCAGTCCCACGGCTATTAACCCATGATGGTGATTATTTTAGTCTGCCGTCATCAGCACTTTAGCTACTCAGTTTTGAAAGATTTTAATGAAATTTGGTATGTAGATCCTATTTAAGGTCTAATTATACGCCGAAACTTTTCGTCATTATTAATCGCATATATTTCATCATCAGTCACTTTTCATTATAATATTTTAATATGGAACCCTATATTAATGAGGTTCTTTTTCTTTTCAGGCTCATTCTTAGATGTCGTCAAGATGCTCGATTAAGATTTGCAGCTTTGCGATCTGACGTCCTTGTCAAACTAGAATTATTAGACAATAAGCATGTCCAGGACGTTGTATGGCAACTCCAGAGATTTATTGCTGGTCTCGCTTCATTCCACACTCACACATTGACCATATTGAAAGAGAACAGTCTTTTCCCAATAGAAATGGATTTATCAAGAAGCTCATTCCAGTATGAATCAACGGACATATCACCTTATGAGGTAAATTAACGAATTGTAATTGTGTTAACGTAAGAATCGTTGTCACATTACGAAATATCCGTCATTACTCTGGGCTCAAACCGTCAAATCTGGCCTGAAACCACTATGCATAATCGACTGAGCTAATTGGGTAGGTATCTTATAGGAAGGAATTGAATTGTGTTAAACCCGGGTCGGGTAACATAGATATTTAAATCGTCGGCTGGTGCGTATACAGAGCGTATTAATGCTTAACCATTAAGTCGAATGTGTTCAATACAAAAAAATAATTTATCGTAGTAGGTTGGTACATATGTTTAGTTGTAAGACGCTCTGACTTGTAAACAGTAGGGCGTCGTTGTCAGCCCGCCTCCTCCAAAGGACAATTGAGCATTATTAAATCATTTGACGGCTTTTCATTTTGAAATTCCAAGTGCTGTCTCCACTAGTTACGACTATTGTACACACAATTGAGTAGCTATGTTAGTAGCGACAAGAAGTAGCTTGAGGCTTGGTAATATTGAAGAGATTGTTAAAAAATATCTTGAAATTGTGCCCACAAAAATTGCGTTATGTCAGCAAAATTTGACACACACATTTTTCTTAGTTTCGAATATGTTTTCTAATTTCTGTTAAAGGAAAATCACGAGGAAGATGAAGAAAAAGACGAAGAATTAATTATAGCAGAAGAAGTAAAAGCCGACGATGAAAGTGGAGACCAAAAAGAAATTAATAATAGCGAGTTAATGAAACAACTGAATGAAATCAGTGAAACAGTCAATCTACTTGACTTGTAATGTGATCAGTTAATGTACTCAACCTATAGTATGAAACAGGGAATACTTTAATGTTTTAGGTGTTTGAAAAACGCAAGACCCAGTTGGTATACTGGCCAGAGCTGCGGAGTCGGAGAGTCGAATTTTATTTATTTTGTGTATTGCATAAAATATAATATTATATTTACACTTAGGTTATCTATGTATTGGTTTGCATCATTTCTGGTCTCGAGGAGAGTCGAAAATTTTGAGAGAGAGGGACCAGACAGATACTATTAATTTTTTTCTGAGCAACTAACTTAACTTAAAATATGATTAATTGAAAGTAGAAGGTTAAATTTCACGATTAAATGGTGGGAAATACGAGAAAACTCACTTTTAAATGTTTAATTCACAATTTTATTGCTT
>CM022882.1:10796712-10827553 GCA_012654025.1 Pachypsylla venusta | reverse complement strand
TTGATCTTATAGATAGTCAGCAAGCACGTGATTGGCCTATACTTCAAGGGATCTCTGGTGAACTTGCCTTTTGGTAGTAGATATGTTTTGCCTTCCATTATAAATGGAGGAATCTGGTCTGGGTTTTTAATGAATTCATTGATAAACTGGGTTAGCTTGATGTGAGTGTTAGTTAGTTTTTTATACCAATAGTTGCGAATTTTATCACTGCCAGGGCTTTTCCAATTATGATTTTCATGATTATTTCTTTTAGTACTTCTGCTGATACTGTCATAGATGTTATACCTATTGGTATTTTCTTCTTCTTCTCTCTTCATTCAGCTAGTTTCAAGTTCTCTCGGTTCCATATTGATGAATCCCAATATTCTGTAATTTGTTCTTCATTGCGTATTTCTGAAGGCCCATCTTAATTCGTTGTGTTTGTTTTAATCTTTCTATAAAAAAATTTCTCGTTGTTCTGAAACTCGCTGTTTTCTTGTTTTCTCCTATCACATTTCGTATACCTCTTTAGTCTGGAACACAGATAACTTTTGTTGCAAGGTGTCTAAGAAGTCTTGTGGTACAATATTGGGGCTATCTCTTGGAGTGTGGATTTTATATTTCTCAAATATTTTGTTCATCTTTTTCATCAACTTATTACCATTATTTCCATTTGTATATTCTATAAGTCTTGCTATCCCAGCTCTTTTTTATTTCAACTTTATAAATTAGTCCCTTCTTCCACGCTGGCAGAATGATTCACAACAGCTGTTGTTAATACACCAGGTCGTGTAGATTAGTAAATGTTTGAATGTCAAGGAATTCAGGTATTACGTGCATGTTTAACGTATCAACAGTTTTGGCAAACTTGATTGATGTTTTCTGCTTTGGAATATGCGGGCTTTTAGGTGGATTCATTCCTTTGTATTTAATTTGACTTGTAGACAACAAGTCCTTGAGTTGAACAGTTATCCCATCGTCGGCGTTTATTCTGTCATTGGTTGATTCTATTCCCGTTTCGATATTTTCTGTAACTTCTTGAGTGTCGATAACTCTTATGTTGTCACTTTGAGTTTCTACCATTGTGTTGTTTTGGTTGGTTTCGGATGTCGCAACTCCTTCTCTCTTGATTGTCTCTAGATTCATAGGTTAAAAGTTTGTTGTTTACAATAGTTTGTCTTTGATCTGCAATTCTTTTTTCAGTAACCGTAACATTGGGGTATTCTACAACAAACGCTTTGTATAGTTTTTGGCGGAAAGCTGTTGAGTCTGTTTCGGGCCGTGTGATATAGTAATTTGTGCGCATGATGTATGTGTTAATATCTTGGGCCCACTTCATACGCACTCGTTTTCTTCCTGCTAAGGTGGTCTCAGGTAATAAGACACTGCCTAACTGAGAAGCACTCCTAGCAGTTACAGTCCTTCTGGATGTATTTTGACTTTTATCATTTGTGTCGCCATTTTGATTGTTTTCGGGTACCCCGGTCGCAGTCTGTCGCATTCTTCTTGTCTTCTTGCGATCACTTCTAGCGGTGACTCCAGAGGTGTCCTGGTGCAGCCCCCAGGAGGTAGCGTTTTGTCGAGGTCTTAATGATAATCTTTCTTCATTGGGAGATCGCAGTTGATGTTCATGTGGTATTAAAATGTTACCACACTACTTCCTGGGACGTTACTTTTACTATCCACGGATCATCAACCACTTGTTCGGGCCCTGGGGTCGCCTCTCCCCAATAACTTAATCATCAGTTACCCCTGGGGGTTTATTAATAAATAAGTAACGATTTACTTTATCGACCCCCCCTCCCTCCCGACATGAAGATCTAAGTTGCCCCCCCCCTAGGCCAGATGCTGGCTACGCCCTTGAAAGTTATCCTAATTTTTCATATTTCTACTTGGTACAGAAATACTATTTGTTTTTCTGTATAATGGACAAAAAAAATAAATAAACTAAATTATTGGATTTAACTCGCTTCCACTTGAACTTGCTATTTTTTCTTACTAGCGTACATCAAGAAATCTGTGTGTCAAATTTCAAGTATCTATTTAGCCATCATGGAGCCTCGTTCATTATCAGTTAGTCAGTCTGTCAGTGTATCAACTGGGCTTTACATTTTATTAGTATAGATAAGAGATTATTTTGTAGAGTACGTATATTTTTATTTTTAAAAAACACCATATAAATAATTAAATTACCTTCATCTATAGACAACAAAACTAAATCCAAACCATAGTTAAATCTTTCATTTAGAACTATCAATACATGAGCAAGTACTGTGCTATCCTTTCCACCAGATGCTGCAATAGCTATACGTTTATGTATAGCAAAAAGTTCGTTGTTAATAATGGTATGATGAATTTCAAGTTCGAACGCATTGAAAAAACATTCTTTACATAAAGCATCACCAGTTTTTGGACGCTGAAATGAAAAATAAATTGCAATGTTAATTCTAGTTAATTTAGAGTTTAGTGGTATTAAATATTTGGGAAAAACATTCTTTAGTGGTACTGATATAGAATACCAATGATTTGTAGAGATGAGGAAAAATATTATGGACCTTAATTGGGGTAATTTTCTTTTTAAGGCCGACCATACATGCACCGATAAGTCTGTGCAGACTCTGCACAGATTTTGTCTGAAAATCGGAGACAAAATCTGTGCAGATCCTGCCATACACAACAGACTTGTCTGCGCAGTTAAGTTTGTACAGACAAGTCTGCACAGACTTATCGGTGCATGTATGGCCGGCCTTACACTTCCAGGGTTGCGATGTCGGAATTTTATAATTTTCAATTGGAAGGAGTATAAAGAATAAGGAGTTGTGATTTTGGGAAGCACTCAGCATCGTGAGGACGATTGCGATTGAGTAGCTACCTGTACTACCAGGGTAAAAAAATGGTTCGGTAGAAGATATATTTAACAGAATGAGGCTCTTAGTAATGCTGTGGTACCCACAAAAATTGTAGACTAGAGACCGTTGGACCTTACCACAAAGCAACTCTACATTTATATTTTCTTATATAAATGAGCAATACAACCTCATACTGAGTTTGGCTTCATCAGCATCCTGATAAAGCGGTTTTTTTCAAGGATGTTGGACTCATATCCGATTCGTATTTCATCCACATTGTAAGCATGCCTAACGTTCTAAGCTTCAGTTATTGTATAAATTATTAAATACAATAAAATACAACCGGAACTTAAGTGTTTTTATCTAATAATGAAGGCATTTTCACGAGTAACGTGATTAATTTTCTATGTGGATCCAACCACCAGTCCTCGAAATTGGTATCTAGACAAACATTCAGAACAAGCAAACAAGTTTTGATACTTAAAACAGATCTTTGAAGATAATTGATTTTTTTTATTCAAGAAACTTGATTAATGTAAATCCAGCTGCATGAATGTTTACATTATTCGACGTTCGAAATCCGGACCAAGCACAACAATAGCGATAGTAATGAATCCTGTAAAGAAATCTCTTTACGCAGTGTTTTTTTTTTTTTATTTATTTTTATTTTAATTCCACAAACTTTTATTTGATAATCCAACACTCTCTTCTGTACATACTGTCCAAAAATAGGGAATTTGTTTAATATATAATACATCACCAGAATATGTACCTGGCTTATTCTACTATTATCACAAGATACGCCTTACCTTAAGTACAGCTGCACTACCACACTTGGCTGAACAATCTATAGGCATTTTACCCTGTAAAGAAACCTTAAAATAATCAGTTCAGAAATTGTTGAATGATAAACACATCATTTTTGTCTTTTAAATAAATATTAATCCACAGTTCACACTCCAAACTCCAATCGAATATATTTCATATGAAAATTTAAATTTTACCCGCTTCTTAACCATTACCGTCGCACGGATTAAATTTGTACGGAAATATATTGAAAAAAAAAAAATATTTTCATTCTTTCTATCTGCATTTAAACTTTTTTCCATTGTTGTTTCTTTGAAAAAAATTGTCAGCCATTTTCGCTTTCGCGTATGAACTTGTGAATTTTTACGAAATTTCGTCTTTTCCGAAAAGTAGGCGAGGCGTAATTCTCTGCCTTTCTGCGAGGGATGTAGATTTTTGTTTAAAATTTATGCTAAAATAAATTTAACATCTTAATTTGTTCAATAACTATGATACTATTGAAAAATCTATTTAATCTGAATCTCCGTGCAACTTCATATTTTGGTGTTCAAAGTAAGACTAGTTGTTATCAAAAAAAAAAAATTCTTTATCACAACTAACTGATAATAATTATTTACTTTTTTCTTTTATTGTCTTACTGTGTTTTTTCTTGGAGAGGGATCTCTTAATCACATTATCTGCACAATATTCACATAATGTAAATATAATTATTTATTCTGTTGTAATAATTGAGACAAGAAATTAGCTTTTAAATTTAGCTTTTAAAGTATGTAACTGGATAGCTGGATACCTATTTGGTATGAATATGATTAAATATCAAAGTTAGCATTGCATTTAATATTAATTTGTGTAATACATAAAAAATATTTCATCGTAGGTACTAATTTTTCGCTGTACTGCGTGTTAACTATAAAATTTCTATGAAATATCATTTGAACCCGGCCAGAAGTAATAAACTAATACCGTGGCTCTTATTATTAATGCAGTTTACCTGTGTTACGTGTCACCTCAATACCTACAGATATTTTAAAGTAAAAAAACACATTATAGTAGACTTATACAGTTTTATATCATATTTACAGACATAAATACTGTACTGCACTTGAATTTAAAGGTTGGAATAAAATATATATAGAGGGGTCTGAATTTTTATTTTGTCATACCCTGTATAACGGCCCCGTTTCGTGCTTCGATGTAAAAGTTCAATTATTGTGTTCTTAAAAAGGTTAATAATATACTGAAATAATCAAACGTACACATTTTTAGTTTTATCAGTGTCGTAGACTGACAAAGTCAAATATCGTTTTTCTTCAGGAGGTTGCATTCAGGCCGTATATAAAACGGGCGTTTTCGGGTAGAAAGTCGTAAGCTTATGATTTAGGACAAATAGTAGAAAGAAACCTAAATATTTTACCAGAAAATAATAAAAATTAATCTTCTCATTTCTTTCACATTAGGGCAAGATGAATGAGAAATTTATAGTAAATAACTCGTATTCTTAACCTACTGCATTTGTATGAGACGGGTAATATTTGTTATTTTTCCTAAAATGTTTCCATATTTAAGTTATTTTGTACTGTTTGCCCTAAACCATAACCTTACTTCAGACCTTCTACCCGAAAACGCCCGTTTTAAAACGGCCTGAATGCAACCTCCTAAAGAAATAATGAGATTTGACTTTGTCAGTCTGCGATCTACGACACGGATAAAAATAAAAATCTGTACTTTGGATGATTTCCGCAGATGGGTAGCCTATTTAAGAACATAATAATTGAACTTTTACATGGTAGCTCAAAACCGGGGCCGTTATACAGGCATAACAAAATAAAAATTCAGACCCCTCTATCTCCGCTCCTGATTATTTTTTTCTTTTCAAAAAGTCTAAATGGAAGTTAGTCTTTATTTTATTCCCACTTTTAAATTAAAAAATGAAATTGGTACCATTCCATTTAAAATTGTTGAGAAATCACAACTTTGTTTAAAAAAAACATTTCCGGGAATCGAACCTGGATTTTACTGTCACCAATCGAATGTCCATGGCCCTTTTTCTATCCCTGGAATCAATCAGAATTTAAAAAATCCAAGCCGTTCAATAGTTACAGGGCCTCCGCTAGGACTTCTGGGACATAGATATAAAACTAATATATTTTTGTTTTGATTTTTAGAATGAATAGGTCTGCTGGTAGATCTAATGATAGTAACCCAACAAAGATTGCAGGACTTTATGATTTAGAAGAAACGCTTGGACGAGGACATTTTGCTGTCGTAAAGTTAGCCCGCCATGTATTTACTGGAGAAAAAGTCGCTGTTAAAGTTATTGATAAAACCAAACTTGATCCAGTGTCTCAAGATCACTTATATCAAGAGGTAATGAGTTTTAGCCTTATCTGATAAAATATACATGCTACCTACCATCCATGCACAAAAAGCCCAATAGAGGCTTAGGTCAAAGGACTTTCTATACTATAACCTTAAGGAGGGTTTTAGCTCGCGAATACACGAATGCTTCAATTAATATTCTTCATTAAAGCTCTTAAATAAAGGACAATATCGTCAAATAATATGTGCCGAGTACCTATCAAGATATTTTTTTATCTTAGGTCCGGTCCTACCAAAATCCGAGTTTTGAAACACTCGGGTTTGGGTATAGTATTAACACAGGTTGACACAGTGTTAGATGAAACTCCCTGAAAACACGCCGTGGTAGGATCGGGCCTTAAAATCAACACCCTAAAGGTGTCAAAAATATCCTCTTTGTATCTCATCATCATAGGTCAATGGGACTGGTTTGGAACAACTCGCCATGAGTTGTTGATACTTGAGAATCCTTACGGATAATGCTGTAGCTTCTCCTTGCTTTCTGCATGGGTAATGGAAAGGATATCGTTTCCAAATCTGCCCTTAGTCGCCTTTTACGACTGCCATAGACTTAAGTGCTTTGGAAGTATTCTTTATAAGTCTCTCTATCCACAGGGGACATCTGACAAAAAAAAGTGTATCCTCAATTATATATAACTTCTTTTTCGGACGTGGCCCAGCACCCCCACAGAATAGGCTGCAAGGACTCTTCCATCTGTCCTCTGTGCACAAATCAGCCTGTGATGAACGTAGAACACCTGTCTGTTTGTTCCACCTTGACCGAACATGACAAATTAGCAGGAAAATATTGGGACGCTAGAAGGGAAATGGCTTAATTACCAAATTCGAGCATTTGAAAAGAATAGAAAATAGGTAAATCGTCCATTACCATTTCAGGTACAAATTTGAAAAAAAAACTTTATGTATCAATTACAAATATTATTTTTTGAAATACGAGCGCTTTCGTCTGTTACAACATTATCAAGTGAACTCTGATTATTTGTACATTTAAAAAAAAAAAAATCATTATGACTATGCCTAAAGACATCCTGGATACCATCTCTAAACTATTTTAGGTGTCGGTTTAATCGATTGGACACTTCACTTCAACTGATTCCTTTCATCTCTTTTTTTTCAGGTGAGATGTATGAAATTAGTTCAACATCCAAATGTGGTACGCCTGTATGAAGTTATAGACACCAATTCTAAGCTCTATTTGATTTTGGAGCTGGGCGATGGTGGTGATCTGTATGATTATATCATGAAACATGATTCAGGTAAACTTTCTCTCTGCGTAATTCTCTCTCAAAAAATAATAACTAGTAGATCTTTGAACTGTAGACCTCACTCAAGAAGAGCTGTCATACGGCGCCTGGTGGTTCAATAGCGCCCAAAAACTAATCATACAAAAGAGATATGAAGTTAGTCACTTTCCGCGTCCGGAAACTACAATTTAGACATAAAAATTTCTGAATCATACTAATGGTTTTTTTGCGCATGCTGTCTGTTATCAGTGAGACGTGGCTGTACTAGTAGTTCTGTGATCTGTATACCTCACTTAAAATGACCACCATACGGCTTCGGATGGCTCAATAGTGCCCAAAACGAATTAGCTAACTCTGTCAACATAATTAATGTGCATACCAAATTCAATCATAGTATGACAAGGCGTTCGAAAGTTTTCGTGGAATAAGATCACATTTAAAGAAAAATCGTGGGGTTAAAATTACACTTTATCTTGTTCGGTCAATTGAGTTAAAATCTCATAAAATCCATTCCAAGCTGACAATCTTGTCCACAACTTTTTTGTTGTTAACAAACTATTCATATCTTTCCATTTGTCGTTTTCGCCATAGTAAATTTAACAAATTTATTCTAAGAATAATTTTATTTTTAGGTTTGTCCGAAGAGTTTGCTCGCGAATATTTCGCTCAAATAGTTCGTGCAATATCGTTCTGTCACAAACTGCATGTGGTGCATAGAGATTTGAAGCCAGAGAATGTTGTCTTTTTTGAACGACTGGGAGTCGTCAAGCTGACAGATTTTGGGTAAGTTGTAGAAGGGTATGCCGAGCTTTGGGGTGCTACCATAGGCACAGAAATTTGAAAAGGGACATTATTTTCTGTTTTGAACGACTGGGAGTCGTCATACCAATTTTGAGCAAGTTGTAGGTTTTTGGGGTCGCTGCTATCTAGCCATAAAAGCAGTAATAGTTTAAAATCTAACTTTCCTACATATCTAAAAGACCCAATCAAAAAATATAATAAATCGGGGGTAGTTTTTCAGATAATTGTGACGATTCTGGGTCAGATTATTTAGACCAGTCCGGACATTAGCTTAAAATAGGGGTTATACCAACACCAATATGATGTTAAAAAGGAGAAAAATAATACAGCCCTGACCAATCCATTCAAATTTAAACATAATTTTAATTTTTATGAAGCTAAAATTATTGATAATGAACAGCACTATAAGAAAAGAAAAATACTAGAGGCCTTCTATATTAATCAAAATCCATTAATTATAAAAGTGATGTGGGGAACAACATAAGAATATATAAGAACTTGCTGGATCTTCATAAGTAATAACATCTCCTCACTTGCTCACTTTTATGCTCTTATATCCTCACTTGCTCACTTTTACTCTGAACATCGTAGATATAGAAAGCTCGCCACTTAATAATTTTTTGAATCGATATTTTCTTTTTTGAATGAAAGTAAAGAGAGAGAGAGAAGTAAAAAGTTAATTCAAAGGCCGGGGTTAATTCCTAATTCTCTTCCACCCAACGATTTGAAATTCCTATGGATCAATCGCCGGTAAGGTGAACGGATTTTGACTGATTGCTGTTTTTCTCGTTTCTTTCAGGTTTAGTAACAGGTTTAATCCAGGTCAGAAATTAGAAACATCGTGCGGATCGTTAGCATATTCAGCTCCTGAAATTCTTCTAGGAGATTCTTATGATGCGCCCGCCGTCGATGTTTGGTCTTTAGGTGTCATTTTGTACATGCTGGTAGCTGGTCAAGCACCATTTCAAGAAGCAAATGACTCGGAAACGTTAACAATGATTATGGATGTTAAGTATAAAGTTCCTGAACACGTGACTGATGAATGTAAAAGGTAATAGTATAGCTTCCTCATTACTTCACTTTTTTATAGAGGTTACAATCCAAATATATAAATCAGAAATCGGTGTGTATTGTCTATTCAAATGCCACAGACCGAACGGTAGCAGAAAGCAAACACCGAATTTCTTCAAATCATGGTCTATTTATAAGAATTTAAAAAAATGTCAAACCCTCTTCGAGTTATGACCAAATTTCCAATTTATTTACTAAATTTGGTTAGTCACGGTCTGATATATTATGTCGTATAAACTTAAAGTGAGAAAGTTTTAGGTGGCAGTTCAGTTCTTAATTTACTACACATTTTCTAAAATTATGACCAGCCGGTCCTAATTTTAGGACAAGTTATTATACGAGTCCGAAACCGAGCAGAACCAAGCAATACCGTCACCGGATTCAGGTCCTTCTGGTTGAACCTATAGAATTGTTACCAGGAATTCTGAGGACGAGGATACTTCGTTAGGCTATCCTTATTTGAAATTCGTTTATCTTTATTCTTGCAGACTGATAGGCCGTATGTTAGTTCGAGAGCCAGAGAAAAGAGCAACTCTAGAAGAAATTGCATCTGATCCTTGGCTTGCTCCAGCGCTCAACGATGATAGTGTATCCGCTGTTCCTCTGGTATCCAGGGAAACTGTTAGTGAAGAAGATCACACGTTTATTGTCAATAAAATGGTCAATGGGAAAATTGCGAGCAAGGAGGAAATATTAGAGTAAGTATTGTGTACCAAATATTCTTTTGGCTTAACGTCCCTTTAACATCTATTGGTTATTCAAGACGGGGGGTTTACCCTCCAGTCGCTGGAAACTTGCAAACCAGCTACCCACATTGACCTCACCCAGCCTTGGGTTGGGCCGGAAAAAAACCAGCATCACGAGAGCGCGAACCCATGCGGACACCCACATAGTACAACCTCGCTGGACGTTGCTTAACTTCAGTGATCTAACGGGAACTGGTAAGTTAGCCTTAGCTTAGGAGATGTATATTGTTGTAAATTATTTTGAAAATATATATTACCTTAAAAACAAATAACTAAAAATCTCTATACTATCATAATATTAAATAACTTGGTGTTTTTAGAGCCCTGGACAAGGATGAATACAATCACATAACAGCCACATATTATCTACTGGCTGAACGAAAACTTCGAATGTCTCGACAACCCAAGAAACCTCTTAATACACCTCTAGTCAACGTAGAAAGATGTCAAGATTTAGAACAAAGTACATCAAGTACACGAGTAAACCAAGCTCTACTTACTATGTCACGAAATCCTGGTGACGTTGCCCAACGAAGTCGAAAATGTTCGATTGTAACCGAAGAAGAAGACGATGATGATGGCGAACAAAGTGGAAGTTCTCATGATCGACGTGGGTCACGAAGTGAAGGAAAACTAAATTTAGCTGTACAAGAATTAAGACGAGAAGCGATTGTATTAACTGAATCGAGTACAGCACCAACTCCTCTTCAATTAAAATCAACAGTTTGTCATACAACAAATGTTATCAATAAAACGTTACCATCTTCTTTATCAATGCAATCTCCACAATTAGGTCTAGATGGTATTTGTGAAGAAGGAGCAACCAGTTCAAATAGTTCTGTGTCTCGAGGTAGTTCAAGTTTTATACAAAAACGAAACACGTTTCGAAAAACAAGAACAGCAAGTGTTAGTTCATCTGATGCAAGTGATGAAGATGAAACGCGAAGTCGACGAGGAAGTACAAAATCATTACATCGAAGTAGTCGAGATAGTCATGATCCAGGTGGTGGTAGCGGTGGTAGTAATCTTCCAGGAGATTCTGGATCTCAAAATAATGATTCAACAAATCGAGGAAATCAATATTCGTCCAACAATTCTAGTAATAATGAAAATGATGGAAATTCATCGCAAAACTATAATGAAGGTGGGGATAGTGGAAAACGACATGGAATAAGCAATAATTCAAGACATAAAAGACGTACAGGAGAAACAAGATTAAGAGAAAGTCAATCGTTAAATCGAATAACAGAAGTACAAGAGTGTGATACAAATCTACAAATAATGACGCCAAATAGTCCAAAATCAACATGTTTACAATGTAAACATGTTTCAATTGAACCTAATAACAATGAAACTCACAAATGTCAACTGATTGAAGAAAGTAAAGAAAATAATAATAATGAAGATAGTATTGTAGCCAAAGAAAAGGTCTCAATAGTAGAACCCAACAGAACGTTATTAGATCCTTCAATTATAAGTAATAATAATATTACAACAAGTAGTAGTAATTTTACAAATGTATATAGTATGAATAATAAATATAAATATATACATGGTAGTCAAAGTAATAATAGCATATGTCGTGTAGATTCAAGTGAGAGTGTTCAGAAATATAATGGTGCAGGAGGTGTAATTAATAGTAGAAAACTGAATACTACAACTAAAATTAAACAAAATCATATTAAAAGTACAAAAACAAATGGTGACGTTAAACAAAATGGAGGAAGTGGAGTTAAACAAAATGGCGGAAACAGTGGAGTTTGTAGTGTTGATGGAAAAGGAGGCCGCGGAGGAGGTGATATACAATCAAATGATAATAATTTAGTACTAAATAAAAATAAGAAACCAAATCGAAATACTTTAATATCGAGATATTTATATTTACAAAAGAAATTAGTTTTACCTATTTTTGGTTCATCTAAAAAACAATCGTCAAATAGTAATAATGATAATGGTAGATTGTATAAAGCTAAGTCTTGTTCTGAAGTTGAAAAAACTAGTTGTACACTAATGAGACATAAATGTAGTAGTACACAAGTTAAAGATAATTTAGAATGTGCTGCTATTGCTGTTACAGCAAGTATAGTTAATATAGGACCTATGACATCCAAAAAATGGAATAATATTTGTTAAATTTATATTTTAGGTGTCTCAACACATGTTGGGAGGTTAATTTATGTATATCAAACATGTTTGAGGGGCGGTTCTATGTTGGCAGATGTTTCTGCTGGGTCCTGTGACTCTTTAGAAAGATAGTAGGTAGGGTCTGGTTGGTGAAAAGTTCAATTGTAATGTTAGGTTACGTGTTAACGGCAAAAAAAATCCCTTTAAAAAAATGGGGAAAATGTTGACCTTCATGGTGTAGCAGCAATTATGTCCCAAAGAAAAATAAAATCAATGATATTGGTAAAATTGTCCTTCATCACAGCAAATTATCTCCATCGAAAAAAATGAGGATGATCGCTGTGAGGCGATGTGGGTCCTCTTTTGGTTTGCATTGCTGTATTAATGGTCTTTGACCAAACACATTTTAGTGCTTGGGTAGCCCTAGGAACAACCATTTGAGGACATGGCCTTCATGTAATATGAAGTTGTTGGCCTTCAGACTACCATATACATACCAGTCGTTTTCAGTATATTTTCCAAAACTGTTATCATAAGTTATCGTTACCGGATGTTTATCGTATGATTTTTTAAACCTCTACTTTTTGGTGCGAATACGCTAGAGATATCTGTATTATCCTGGTAAAATATTTAGGCCATAATTTATCGCATTTTTATCGGATGGATTGCTAATCCTTTCTACTATTTGTTGCGGAATTCACAGGCTTGGTTCTACGTATCAAGCCCACTCGGTATTTTTTCCGACCAAATATAGTTCACCTTTCGTTTAAGAGACAACACCCCCTGTCTCTGTTTCAACTATAAAGTGACTGTTACATCTGGCATTTAAAACATATTTTAGTACCAGTAGAGCTAAGATTATTAAACATTATCGGGCCATAGAGAAATGCAGATCACAATAAAAGAATTTATTTGAATGCGGCACAGACCCTACCAACCTATAAGATAATATATAGGAGTGATACTTTTGGAATATCTTCAGAAACGTTAACAACTAAATCGGTCAATTCAGAAACAACATAAGTAAAAAAAAAAGGTATAACCTTTTCAAGAGTAAAAAAAATATCCAAATTTTCTGCACGATTACAATACTTTATCTTCTATAGAAAGTAAAAAACTTCTGCGTTTTCTCAAATTCGAAGAAAAATGTTCTTAGGTAGCTAAAAACATTTCTCTCTTTTCAAGTTAATGGTAAAGAACATAATATTTTATATAAAAATGACAATATCGATTCAGGGTATTACTTAAATTAAAATTAATAAATTAAGTAGGTGAGCTTTCAAAAGTATTCAGACTCATCATCAGACCAGAAAACCATGTAAACACTTAAGTTGTGACATTATTTACATCGTTTTATCATAGGTCTGGTCTGATGATGACAGTCTGAGTACTGTTGAAATATTGTACTATTTTTAATATCTTACGATACGATTTCTTTTGTTTGAGAAAATCACATAATTTGACTTATGTTGTTTCTGAAATGACCGATTCAATCACCAATGCGCTGAAGATATGTGTTAACTGTTAGCAATAATCTTTAGAATATTTAGACGATTTTTATTTTTCTCTGAAATGTGTTTTTTAAAACAAAATGCTGACTGGGTCTATTTGTTATTCTGTTTATATATTCATAGTCAGCTTTTTGTTTTGAAAAAAATTGAAAGATTTTTCAAACAAGAGGCAAATAAAAATTGCCTTTCCTTATTGCAACTTTCTACCTAAATGATCATATTATGAATTTATTTTGTCCGTATTTCTATTGAATTTTATTTTTACGCAACACTCTCTCATTTAATTTGTTATGAACATGTTTCGCAGATGCACAGGGTATTTTTCTAGGGTTATTCACTGAGATCAAAATAAGACGAACATATTCTATGCCAAAAAAATGGGGGGAAAATAGCCTGTGTAGCATAGTGTTAAACTCTCGTCTGGTAAACAGAAGGGCGTGGGTTCAATCCCAAAGCCGAGGCAGGATTTTTTTTACTCCTTACATTGAGTATTTGACCACATAAAAATAGAGCTCTAAGGGTTAGGGGGTAGAAAATGCCACAGGAATTAATCTCGCTCACTTCCACTCAAGAGTCTATTTCTTTTTTAACTTTTATAATAAATCAATTGAACATCAATACGTTCCTTGTCAAGTGTTACTCCATAATCACGTTCTCTGCAGCCATAAAAACATATAGATATCACTAATCTGTTCGCCCAAGCGATTAGATTGCACTCTTAACACAATTTTTAATGTATGTTCATAAAGACGTAAATGAGAGAGTTTGGTTGATTATCCTTTGTTGTCGTAGAAATTTCACTGATTGACTTCCAATTAAAAAAAAAGATTCTACCTCTGTTACCCTACGCCTCTATTGTTTAGATTTGTCCTATCCTATGGATATGTTTGAATCGCAAAGAATAAAATATTATCTGAGTCGCTATGATTTATGATTGGTTTTCATAGCTTGGGGTTGGGTTTATTTTATTAGTTACACTAGCAGAACTCAATAATATTTGATCTTCTGGTCCAACCCGAGATTTCGAAAAGCTGATAAACCATACTTAAAACGCACACCCACACCCATAGGTGTGATGATGAGTAGTATGCATAAAAATGAAGCATCTGCTATAGTAGATACTAAAGCAAATGCTTCACAAAGTGGTAAGACCTGTGATGTTTAGTACACAAAAATCAAAGCAAATACTTTTTACTGTATCAGATGCTATTTTACTTCGTTTTATGAATACTGTTCATTGTTTTATTTACCACATTTTTTTTCCTAATATAATATCACAAAATTTGATGAAAATGACAAACTTATATCATCAATACACAAACTATTTTTTTTTTTTTANATAATATTTATATATAATATCACAGAATTTGATGAAAATTGACAAACCTATATCAATAGAGACAAGCTTTTTTTTCTTTCTTCTTCTTCTAAATGGTTGTGAAGATTTTTTCAACCCAAAAACAAAATTAAAAAATCCGGGTTCCCGCAGAAAAGTCGGAAAAACGTGATGCCTTGTATTTCTACTGTCTATAATTTTGTTTTTGGTAGATTACAAAGGTTCGTCATTGAAAATAAACAACCAAAATAGAGAAGAAAAAAAATCAAAAATATTGATAAAAATTGAATATGAAGGGTTAAGGTAGGATTTCCTTCAAAATATTATTAAACAGGGTGTCTACCAGACTGGAAAACATGGAATTGTCAGGGATTTTTAGGAGACTGGAAATGTCAGGGAATTTGGGAAAAAACGCCAAAAGTCAGAGAATTTTTCAAATTGAGTTTTTTTTTTTTAATCTCAATGGCCAATTTTATGCGAGAACATGCTTTTCCTGAAAAATTTCGCCTGCAGCGCTTATTATCGTTTTCTTCTAAACATTTTGTCTGTGACGTTTATGTATTTAGTCTTTTTTTTAACCTCAAATGCCAGTTTTGTTGTAGAAGTGACTTTTTTTTCTTTACGAAAATTCCGGCGTAGGGATGAGACGACCCCATCGCCCAATACATTTAATAAAATTAAATTTATTTGTCCACATAACAGATTTTGTTTTGAACTGCTTTGGTGCAGCATTTGATGACTGTCTTATAACGTGAAACACGTCGGTGTGGGTCAGTGTTAAAACTTGAAAAAGTACACTGGAAAGGTAGACTGGAAAACCTGGAAAAGTCAGGGAATTTCACTTCGACAATTTGGTAGACACCCTGTTAAAATAATAATATTCTGTAGCAAATAATAATGGACTTAAGCACCTCAGTAAAGTAAAAAAAAAAATCATGAAAAAAATGGATCGAGAAAAAATATTTTGGCGAAAGGAAAAATTGGAACCCTGAACATGTAATATAAACGAGATAAGTGTAAAGAAATGTATTTATTTAATCAAGCAAATTTTTTTGCAGAGTTCATTTTTTAAAACTATTATCATATTAATTCAATTAAGTAGTTGAAGAATCGTAAGATATTTTAAAAAAAAATTGACAATATCGATATTTTATAATCATTCAATATTAAAATATAGGATTCATATTTTAAAAGACTCAAATATTTTTTAGAATTTAAATTTTCCTGTCAAAAAAAATCCGGTTAAAATATCTCGGTTAAATAAAATATGTTAAATGTTTCTTACAATTTTAATTTCCGGTTAAAAATCTCTTTAAATATATTATTATGTATTTTTCGAAATACGTAACTGACATTATTACCTAAATCCGTTTATTATGTATATTTTAGTTAATTTTAGGATAAATTAATATTATTATTGAAGTTATTATACATAAATATTATTATTTTATTTTAATTGTTTTAAAAAAATGAAAGAATGAAAATAAAATTAAAAAGGAAAAAATCATGTTATAATATTTTATTTGAGATGCGCTTTTTATTTTTTTAACATTCACTGATGTTAACTCTTGCTCTCATAACTCGTATTTCTGTATGAAGCAAAACGCTGATTTCGCAGCGCCAAGAAGAGTCCCTGACATTTCTCAAATTACCATGAATTTCTTTCTTTTTTGGACTTTCTTCTCCATAAACAGGATTTTTTTTTTGTTTTGGTTTCGAACTTTAAATCGTTTGTGTTTCTGGGAGCGGATCCTCTTCAGCAACTTTTTTAATTCCCTCCAAAAAATCTGTACTATTATTCATAATGTAATCGAATACCTTTATTTTTAAAAATAAATCTTGAGCCGATTTTAATCCGATCCCTTTGTAGACATCGTTTAGGTCCTTTTGAAGAGCATCGGTTAGACTCTGAAATGTATTCAAAAGATAATATTAAAATAATAAAACAATATTAAAGAATTGTAAGATTATAAAAAATTGACAATATCTATCAGAGTTTAATTAGTAGCTAAGAATAAAAATAAAAATGAATAATTGAAGTTGATGGATGAGCTTACAACAGTACTGAGACTGTCATCATTAGACCAGGGCTATAAAAGAACGATGTGAACACTATCACAATTTGACTCGAAGTTGTTTATTATTTGTTGAACGTCTCTTTAGCAACTGTTGGTCAGTCTAGATATGGATTTTACCCTTCATTCGCTGGAAACTTTCAAAACCAGCTACCCACATTGACGAGGGCGCGAAACCACATGGTAAAACCTCGCTGGACGCTGTTTAACTTCAGAAGATCTGGCTATTTTTTTTTTTAATTTGGCTTAACGTCTCTTTAACATCTATTGGTCATTCAAGACGGGGGTTTTACCCTCCATTCGCTGGAAATTTGCAAACCAGGTTCCCCCTATTGACCTCACCCAGCCTGGGTTGGGCCGGAAGAAAGAGCCAACGATACGTGGTGTTCCCAAGCGGTCACTCATCCAAGTACTGACCACGCCCGACGTTGCTTAACTTCAGTGATTTGGCGGGAACTGGTGTATTCAACGTGGTATGATCATTGTCTATTAATTCTTCGCTTCTAATTTTAATTTTTAATCTAATTAATTCAGGTCAGCATTGATATTGTTAAATTTATAATTTATTAAAATGATTGTTAAAATATTTTGTATCATAACGACTAGCCGAGAGAACCACTACACCACGTCGAGTTCCTGTCAGATCAATGAAGTTAAGCAACGTGTTAAAAACTTGTATAGGTTTTCTTTGGTATTTTTTTCAATCGTTTGGGTTTTACCCCCCTCCCTGATCGCCTTTGTCCTATAAGAATCGTAGCGAAGCACGGATGAAACAGATAGTACTTTAAATATTTGTTTCATCCGTGCTTTGCTACGATTCTTATTGGACAAAGGCAATCGGGGAGGGGGGATCATTTCATGTCCATCCTGTATATTGTAGCCCATGTGTCTTATATGTTTCTCCAGAGGCATGGGTGGCCCTTTTGGGTGGTTAGAATTTTCTAAATTTCATTTTACCTGATTCGTAACTCTGGAATGGTTGCTCATCATTTTACAAACTATGTCCTAAATTAAGGACTATAAGGCTACCTAAAACTTTCTCAATTTGAATTGTTATGCTGTCTCGACAAAATTTAAGATATCGGACCGTAAATTTCCGAATTTGGTCAATCGTATTTCGAAAACGGTTTAACATTTTTTAGATCTGATAATTTTCCTGATATCCCGATTTTTTCCGTGTAGTGTGTTTAATTGAGAGTTGACATTTTTTTTTTTTTTTTTTTTTTTTTTTTTTTTTTTTTTTTTTTTTTTCATTTGAATTTTAGAAATAGGGACAAAAAAAGTCTACGTTTTGATCCCCCTATGAAGGAATAAAACTTAGGTCATTAATAATATACAGGGTTATTAAAAAAGTATGTACATACGTTAACCACATATTCTATGGACTATTTTCGCAACAAAAGTTGCGAAAATGCTTCGTATTCTTTTAATTTCGTCTTACCTGTTGGAGCTATTGGAACGGGGAAAAATGTATTCCCCATACAAGATGGCAGCGTTCTTGTGATATGGAAATCATGTCCATTACACTTTCATAGAGGCGGCCACAGGAGTGTCAATTGAAAGAATATAGGCCAACACTTTTTGAGGATTGACCAAATTTGAATTTCTTTATCGCCCAGTTTAAAACATTGGGTTTTTATGAACTAAAAAGGTCTGAATATTTTTTTTTCTCAAACCAACGCAAGTACTTGAAATTTGAAATAGAAGATTTTGGGTGAAAAACCAATTACGTTTTCAATCTGACGTCAATGCAACGTGCATGCTAATTTGTGTTTTATCTGTTTCTCTGATTAGTTAGTTAGGTTTTATTTAGCTTTCTGTAAGAAAAAAGGTCGGTAGATAAAACTAATCACTCATACCTAACTACATGAGTTTTTTGCAGCAAATGTTCGATATAGCCACTCTGGTTTCAATACGAGCCTCCATTCGCCTTCATGTTAGAAAGTCTAGCATGCAGGTTGCATCAGCTTCATATTGGAAACTTAATTGGTTTCTCACCCAAAATCTTCTATTTCAAATTTCAAGCACTTGCGTTGTTTTGAGAAAAAATATTCGGACCTTTTTTGTTCATAATAACATTGGTTTTATTTGAGCAATAAAGTTATTCAAATTTGGTCAACCATCAGTTTTGGCCTTTTTCTTTCCACCTAATCCTCCTGTGGCGATCCCTGAAATAATAATGGTCTTGATTTTCATGCCAATAGAAAGGTGTCATTTGGTATTGGGAGTGACTTTTTTACCCCGATTCGATAACTCAAACAGGTAAGTCGTATCTCCGTGAAGAAGAATTTCCGCAACTTTTGCTATAGGGTTGACCCCCCCCCCTCTCCAAAATAGTCCCTAGAATATGTGGTAAACGTTATGTACATACTTTTTTGAATCACGCTGTATAATAATATTTTATTTCTTCCTAGATGCTTACAGTTATTTCGTATACTTTATTGAAAGCCTCGAATTTTTCACCCCAAATTCCTTCATATGTACCATTTCCCCAAAGTAAGTCAAACGTTGTGACAGATTTTTGTACATTAAAATATATTCCACGTATTGATTCACCATATCTGGCATTCCTGGTCACCATTATTCGATAAGGAGAAAGAAGTTTATATTTGTCAGTAGTTGTTCGGAATGAGCAGTATGCATGTTTAATAAAAATCAGTCTTCTTTCGTTACTTTGAACAGGTGCCTTTTTTGGTTCTGTCTCTTCTTCCTCAATATCAGAGTAAATCCAATCAGGATTATCTGGTAAAGTTCGATAGAATATTCTTCTTCCAATTCTCTCCCATCCTGAAATCATATACCGTGTGTTTACTAGAGACTCTCATTCACTTAAAATAGCCATCATTTGACTCCGGGTGTATCAACGGGACCCAAAAAATAATCAGCTGATTGTATGAATGAAATGAATTACCTTATCAACAGTGGTGCGATAATTATCCTGGTACAAACAGACCAACAAAATTGAAGTTCTAACTAGACCATTATTTCCTTCAGTTGATTAATTTCTGTTCACTTGACTTAAGAAGTGAATCCACATGGCACAACCTCGCTGGACGTTGCTTAATTTCAGTGCTCTAACGGGAACTGGTGTCATAGACGCTGGCAATATGATGTTTACAATTTATTCTCCTCTAGCTTCATAAAGGCGGAGGTACAGGTGTCCAGTTGGGGGGGGGGCGATCGAGACNGAAGTCAGTAGTATTTATAAACACCAAACTTGATAAAAGTGTTTCGACGTTCAATTTTTTCAGGGCTGAGGGCGACCCCCCCCCCCTGTATCCATCTTGAGGGGATAATGTTATCTTTGTCCCTACATAATGTTTTTCGTTGCGATATTCCGTATTTGTTCGGCAATCATCATGAATGTCTGACTACATATCAGACATGTTCTATCTACTATTGAAGTTCCTTTGATCCTTGATGGTTGTGGGAAGCACATACTCACCTTATAAATCATGATATTCTTGAACTGTTATCGGGACATCAAATACATTGCTGACAGGTTCAGTGCCGCCTGGTATCATTCTAATGAACCAAGGTATGTATCCTGTAAACATGTTCTATCTACTATTGAAGTTCCTCTGATCCTTGATGGTTTTGGGAAGCACATACTCACCTGTTAAATCATGATATTCTCGAACAGTTATCGGGACATCAAATACATTGCTGACAGGTTCAGTGCCGCTCGGTATCATTGTAATGAACCGAGGTATGTATCCTGTAAACAGATAAAAGTGGCCTTTTAGTTGGGGCAGAGGTATGGGCGTACCTATACGTATTAAGAAATCCGGTGTGAACCAGAGCTGGATGTGTTGGTGCAATCAAGGATTAAACTCGCCGTCAGAGATTTGGGCTTTTGGGCCCTCAAAGCGTGTTCAAACATTGAAAACTGACATCAGAAACTTACTTTCTTATTTTCCACTAGCAGGCTTCACTTGGCGCCCTAGAAGCACGGGAACGCCCCGTGCTAATATGATTTGCTATGATTTCCCGTACAAAAAATGGGAAATCGTAACACGTAAACGGTTGGAGAGTTTTTAATTTTCTTACCGTATTGGCTAAACGTTTAGTATTTTCTATATTTTATTTTGCCCCATCCTGGATTCGAACTTGTAACTCTGGAATGGCTGGTCATAATTTTGAAAACTATGTCTTTAAGGATTAAGAGGACACCTAAAAACTATCTCTCTTTGAGTTGATATGTTGTCTACAAAATAAGATATCGGTCAAAAATAGGAAAATGGGCCGTAACTCGAAAACGGTTCATTTTTCTGGGGTTCATAATATATCTAAACCTTCATCATGAATTACTCTGTGGATTTTCCGCATGAAAATTCATTGAGAACTTTTAGAGTATATCGCGTACAGACAGACGCGGCGGAGGAGGAGGATTTTGTTTTATAATATGTAAGGATGAATAAGGAAAGACACATCTACCTTTTTTTAATACTGACAAAATCTGTTCGTTCGTCTTTCGTATTGGAGTCTAATTGCGCCCCACAACATTTCGTCACCGTCAGTCACATATAAATTTAAGATGAACCCTATATATGTCACTGACGGCGACCAAAAGTTTCCATGCACAATTACACCTTACACCCCAAATGCTACCGATAAAGATTTGGAACAAGTTCAATAATAATAATAATAAATAATATCTAATATGAATTTGTTTCAACCTCAATTAATTTTAAGTTAATTTCAATGGACCCTATTTCGAAATAAATTCTAATGAAAACCATAAATACCTGAGCTAGCTGCTTCTCGAGCAGGGTTTTCAACGGAATCAAGTACTACTGTAATAAGTTCAGGCCAACTAGACTCGATATCTAGCAAGATGACAGCGTTCCTTTGAACGATTCCTTCATCAAGAATTATCCGCATGTCAGTTGGATGATAATTTATTCTGATTGCCACTGAAAAAGAAAGTTTTGAGAAAAGATCCTGAGCTAGCGTCTAAGACACATTGAATACACCAGTTTCCCTGAGCTCACTGAAGTTAAGGAACATCCCAGCGACGTTGTACGTCGTGGGTGTTCACATGGTTTCGCGCCTGATGCTGGCTATTTTTCCGTCCCAACCCATCATGGTACAGCTTTGCTGGACGTTGTACCAAGATGGGTTTGAGTCATACATGCTAGGTGAGGTTAATGTGAGTAGCTGGTTTGCAAGTTTCCAGCGAATGGAGGGAACATAAAAACGAGAAATCTGTGTTTTTAAAGGATATCCTACAGCGTGGACACCAACTCTCTCTTCTATTAAGGAGGACACTGCAAATAAAGATTACATTTTGAGTATTTTTTTAGGTCAATGTAACTCAGGGGCTTAGCGAGTGGAAGGGTGTGGGGGGGGGGGGTGACACACCAGTCTCCAAATTTATCCAACATTGATCAGTCGGCAATTCGCGGATACGATACTACATCCATAAAATTGTGAATTGTGATTAATATATTTTTTTCGGTTCATGGAGGTGTAATCGGATATTTTGAAAAATTTCCGACATTAATATTAGAGAATGACACGGAAATTCGGATTTCAAACAGATTGCATACCTATTGTTCTTACAAGATTTTAAATCATTTGCGAACAACAATGGGAGACGATCGTTTCAATGCATTGATGATGCTATATTCTTCGAAAGATAAGTTTGACGAAATTAACATCCATGAAATCGTTGAAAAATGGTCGCTATTACAACACCGCAGAATTCGAATCTGCCCTTGAAAAATCTGTCGATTCGAAGCACATAGATTCATGAAATCAACATTTCTGCGTACCGTTATCTTGTTATTTGTACACTTATGTCATCAATATGCTCTAATGAGTACAATGTATGTTAAATTATACTTCCACTACGTCATTTTTTATATAAATCAACAATTTCACAATAAAATTCAGTGATAATTCATACCCACACAAAGATTTTAATAATTTCATTCCTGTACGTGTATCCCAAAAGTCCGAGACCACCTGAATATCTTTTGAACGGCTTTATGAGGAGTTTTGAAATTTTGCATGGTATTATATCCCAAATTAAACCACCTGATGGTGTGACCAGTTTTTCAGGGTCGAGTCCCATGTGGGCCCCAGGGGGTCCAACTTTTGCTTTTTAAATATGAACCGCCATCTTGTGATACATTTTCAGAAAGACAATAGAATTAGAAGTAAATCTAAATAAAAGACTAGTCTGAATCTTATTACCTGTCGTATGTTTGAAGTTTGTAAATTGTTCGAATGTGTTTTCACCATTGTTAAGTTTAGTATACAATTGATCATTATCTTTTGGTATTGTTGCAGCTAGATAGATACTTTCTGCAATTTGTGGGAAAACACTTAATATTTCTTTATTTTCAACTATTTTCTCCATCAGGACCACATTTTGACTAACATCAAATTGGGCTGGATTATAGTTTGAAAAAAATTCTTTGAAATCTTTGATATTAGAATTACTGTAGTCATCGTAAAAACTGAAAAAAAAGGAAATCATAACAAAAACCACCACTAAATTATTAGTAGTTCTGTGAACTGTAGACCTCACTCACTTAAAATGGCCATCATTTGAACCCGGGTGACCCAAAATCAGCTAATTCATGAATATATTGAATGTAATACGAAATTTAATGAAAATCGGATAAGGTGCGAAAGCGACCGTAGAACAAAACGACAAAGAAAATTGTCGGATCATAACTAGACCCGACTTCGCTCGGTCGATAACATTCACACTCACTTTACCTCGGTTTATATACGAGTTTTGGCAGAATATTCGATATAGAAACATATGTATACCTACTCAATTATATTTGTATTTCACAGTCGCGGTAAAAACGCATATATGTTAGGCTCAACCCTTGAAATCGCTCACTGAGCGAAAAAAAACATCTTAGCTCAATGTGGTATTCTGTAAAATACTTTAATGTCTCCAGGTTGACTTCAAATAGAAATTTCAAATAGAGGAGGCATGGCCGTACTTGCAGCTTTTCTGGTCTTGACCTTAAAATTTGTGCCAAAGAGATACAAAATAAAACCTGAATCGTAAAAAAGGCGTAATTTGAAAATTCTTATAGGTACCTATTTTGGGTGTTGCGTAGGTACCTTAAAACGTGGCAAAAGTTTCACTCACGGCCCACGGTGTACGGCCGGTGGATGAATGGATTTTTTTATTCCACGACCCTCGAAACGTAAAACATCAAAGAACGACGACTCGAATCTACGTGGGCACCCATCAAGTAAAACCTCGCTTAACATTACTTAACTTTAGTGATCTAACGGGACCTGGTGCATTCTACGTGCACAGACACTGGCTTAGTGGTAGGTATATTTGATTGAACCCAAAAGTTTCGGAGCTAACCAAGACTCCAAATATGACATACTTGACTAACGTACAAAATTTCAAATCTCTAACTCTTACTATTCTCTTTTAGACAGCAATACTGAAAACCGCTAAAAAGCGGCAAAAATCGCCTAGGGTGTATTCGATTACACCCAAAAGTTGCGAGGCACAATTAGAGCCCAGACGGGACCTATATACCAAATTTCATACAAATCGGTCAACTCTAAGTGGCAAAAGTGTCCATCACGGCGTACAAACGGATTTTTTTTATTCGATTTTTGGATTCTACGTACCTTGAAACGTATATGTAATATCAAATTTTGAGGGGGGGGGGGTATTCTNGAGGGGGGGTATTTTTTTTTTATTTTTTTTTTTTCGTGACGATTCCATAGGTTCATTATTGAAAATAGTAAACCAAAATCTATCAACTATGATTCGTCCAATTTACAACCTACTGTATAAACTTATCAATCGTGTTATAAGGCTGTTGTAAAAGATTTCCTAGTATGTTCCTGAGTAGACGTTTGAGGGTGGCAAACTGTTGGATATTGACGGTAACTGCTGGAACCACAGAATCTCCCCATTGTGGCATTGGGCCTTCCTGAACCATCTCATACTCCTTGTTCCGAAATGAACATCCAAATTTACGGATCGTGCTCTCAGTAAGGACCTCTAAAATGGGAGAGAACATATTGTTATGAGTTATGATTTTTGTAGTCTATGTAAAGCCTTCTTCTCTTGAGGAGTAGCTATGTAATCCTATAATATAGGGAGTAATGCGTAAAATATTATCTTACTAGGTATTAGGTATATGCAAACACAATAGGTACCTTTTTTTTGTCCACGCTAATCAATCGGTACCAAATTTTTTACATGATAGTAGGCATAACGAAGAACGACATAGGACAGTTTTTTTGTCGATTAATTTGTATATTGCACAGCGTCTATGGTATGTTAAATACACCAGTCCCTATTAGATTACAGAAGTTAAGCAACGTCGAGCGAGTTTTTACCAAGTGGGTGTCCACGTGGGTTCCCGCCCTCGTGATGCTGGCTATTTCCGGCCCAACCCAGGCTGGGTTAGATCAATGTGGGTATGGAATGACCAATAGATGTTAAAGAGACGTAAGGAAAAAATAATTGTTCATTAATTAATTGGTTGGTTATTATTGTTGGTTAATTCTTACTATCGGTATCAAATGATTGTAGCCATGATAGGCAAGGGAGTTTTATTTGATTAGTGGATGAAGATGATCAGGTATTCACGTTAGTGTTGTAGTCATTTATAGAAAAAAATATCTTAATCCAATTTTAAAAAGTCAATTTCAAAAAACAAAGTATTGGTCCCTGCCCCCCCCGGGGGGGGGCTAGTACCCCCAAATTTTTCAAAATCGAAAATCCCTTAACACCAACAAATTTTACGTTTCTACAACAAACCGCTCTGCCGCCCCCAGCACCCCCGGGGGGCAGAGCCCCCAATTTTTTTAAAATCGAAAAGCCTTTAACATCAGCCATAATATAATTTTAAGTTTCTACAACAAACCGCTAAAAAGAGGAAATTTCCCCCTGGGCCCCATACAGAAAATTTTCTTCATGTCCTTAACATATATACCAAATTTTGTGAAAATCGGATGAAAATTGTGGCTTGTATCGGGTGACAAACAAACATACATACACATATACAAGTGGATTTTGGGATGTATACCGGAGTCAAAAGTGGAGTTCACTAACGTTCACAACTACAAGTATTTTCAGTGTTTTTGACTACAATAATGTGGAAGCCATACTGAACTGAGTTGGCCCTAAAAAATTGGTAAACAAATGTTTAGGCCTGCTTTTTCTGTATCTATATATTAATACCCTCTTTCTCTATGGTAATTTTTTTGCAGCCTCCAAGAAAATTCCAAAAATTGTTGTCACGAAACTCTGACCGGCTTTCTGTTTACCTACCAGAAACAAAAGTGCTAATAGCAAATATTAAAAACAATATTTGATATGCATCCATTTTCCAGAACTTTGGCGTATTATTTTTTCTTTTTCTGTTGCATACCTACGTATTGAATATTAACACATCACTAAAATGTAGTCCAACTCACAAAAACACTGAAACAGTTGCAACATCTGTCTGCCCCCTCACTCCTCTGGTATTTATTATTCATCTCGTGGAAAATGTGTTTTTTAAAGTCATACTAATTGGCTTCAATTAGTATATACTTTGTGCGAGGTAGGTAGATACGAGTAGTTTCACATTTTAGGTTTTTTCTGGAATGTTCAATAACCCATATACGTCCGAATTTGATACGCCGGATGATCAACATTCATCCCACTCCGGGCTAAAATTTTCATTGCATGTACAGAGAAACGAAGCGTCCTCTCAGTACATATCTTCACATATTTATATGCAAGGATAAACATATACATAATTTCTTATGGCAGTTCGCCGATCGTGCAATTTGCAGGCTCTCATAAGAACATATGTATTTTTTTTCTCAGATTATAAATAAAATATGTGATATGCTATAAGATAAGTAAGTAAGGGGCTGTCTGAGAGCACCCTAAGGTAGAATATTTTTTTGGGGGAAAATGAGGATTTGATATTATCCATAATTTTGTTTGCGAGAAACTCGTTACTAAACTAATGTAGGGATGGGTTACTTTTTTACAACGATGACTCGCCAAAATCTTACCAATTGCTCTTCTCCAGGAACTAGAGACAAACCAATATTTTGGTCGAAAATTCGCTAAATTTTGACAGAAGCTCGTGATGACTCCGGAAAAAGAAGCCCCCCCCTGACCGAGGGTACGATATACGATTGTTATGAATGGTAACGATATGAATATCCCTACACAGGGATCAAAATCCCCGGGAAATACACCCGTTTCAATTGAAATAGCAAAAGATTTATTTCCGTACAAAAGACGGCAACGCGGGAAAATAACAATCAGCTGTAATTTTATCTTTTGTTTTTCTCAAAAAACAAGTTTTTACCGGCAATTGAATTCAGATTTCAGTTTCGACTTTCGCATTTTTTTTTATATTTTTTCTCATTTCATTTTCTGTTAATCAACGACAAACGTCGACATATTTTTCGTGTTTTTTGTAACTTCTAACTAATAATCTGTAATCATCATGTCTGGAAGAGGTAAAGGTGGTAAAGCTAAGTCAAAGCCAAAGACTCGTTCAAACCGTGCTGGACTTCAATTTCCAGTTGGAAGAATTCATCGTCTTTTAAGAAAAGGTAACTACGCTGAACGCGTGGGTGCTGGAGCTCCTGTATATTTGGCAGCAGTAATGGAATATTTAGCTGCTGAAGTTCTGGAGTTAGCTGGTAATGCTGCTCGTGATAATAA
This sequence comes from Pachypsylla venusta, assembly GCA_012654025.1. Classification (NCBI taxonomy): domain Eukaryota; kingdom Metazoa; phylum Arthropoda; class Insecta; order Hemiptera; family Aphalaridae; genus Pachypsylla; species Pachypsylla venusta. Next base: position 10,799,950 of record CM022882.1, on the reverse strand, counting down.
AAAATCAAGAATCATTCCAAGACATTTACAATTGGCCATCAGAAATGATGAAGAATTAAACAAATTATTATCTGGTGTAACTATTGCTCAAGGTGGTGTCTTACCTAATATTCAAGCTGTACTTTTACCAAAGAAATCAGAAAGTGCAAAGAAGGCTTCCAGTCAAGAGTACTAATTTTGTACATCAGCGTTATTGTTTATTTGTAATTTTTTTATTTAAGAGTCCAATTTGACTGATTTTTTTTTTTAAAAAATGCCCTTGAGTAATTTTTCAACTTAATTCAAAGTTTAATTATCTCTCAAGCTTCATGTGCGTGTCCAATGATGAAAATATTTACTTCAGACACTCTTTGATTGATATTGGTGTTCTTTTGATATTATCGAGGTGTGACTATAGTAACCTAAACATACCACTTAATATTATGAGTTAGTGTACATTTGAGCGTAATTTACAATTAAGTGAACTGTATCCTTCTTGATACTGCTTATGTTTTACGGCCATACCACGCTGAAATGAATGCTAAGCTATTTGTAGTATTGTTAAGTTACATTTATACGACCATGCTTTGATGATAAATGAACACAATAATGTGTAGGTGTGTAGTGGTAAGGCGCTCGGGCCGGTAAACGGTAGGGCGTGTGTACCCAGCCAACTCATGAAATTTTATCCTTATTAATTTAAAAGTTTTGTCACCAACTCTATAATCAATAAAAAGTTATTCTAAAAGTCTTGAGATTTATAAGAAACCGTCTGCATTCAGAGATTTCGAAACGCATAGTCCCCTAATAATTCAATTACATTCAATGACTTGATGGAAAGTTATAGAAATATGTGCTGTCACCTGATTACATAGATGTGCTACAAATCTTTTATTGACATGTCATCCATATACATATCATAGAGTTTCTATAAATTCCCTAGCATTGTTCTTATTTCTGAATGCATTAATTTCGTCACAATTGACACTTTATACTATTAATTTATATATTACCTGTTGATTCGACTTGGTAACTTACCGTAAACACGTTTTTTTTTTTNTTTTAATGGTTCTTATTCTTATTATTAATTTTGAATAAATCTGACTTGCGCAAACGACCTCGTTGCTAAAGTCATTCAAATGATAATTTGAGTACTATTTTTTACCAGAAATCCCTGTTGATACCTACGTTATAGTAAAAACAAAATAAAACGTCATAATAAGTTTGAAAAAAACTAGGTATCAACTACAAATATTTTTTTGAGTAACAATGCCGTAACAGTCATGTAGTCTGTTACGACATTGTCAAGTGAAGTAAGGCTCAAAAAATTATTTGTAGTTGATTCAGAAAGTTCTTTCAAATTTATAACAAAACTTGTTAAAAAAGTTATTACGGATTTCTGCTTAGTTATATCTGCCATGAATCTGACCCAAAATTATATTATGTGTTTATTGAACCGTAACATTATTTGTCCTAATTAAAATTGAACATTTCTGTTTTTTTTTTCTGTAATATTTTGTCTTTCTTGTTTTATTTTACTGCAGTATGTTCCATCTTTTATCTGGGAGTCCATAGGTCGATGAATTTAGTAAAGTCAAAGAAATTTTGAAGATTAAAGAGAATATTTTTTTCTTTTTCTCACATTAATTATTAAAGAATCCTACGACGAAATGAAAAATGTTTAGAAAAATCCTTTATACAAAGTCTTGATAAAGTCACCAAAGACGTACAAACAAAACATCTTATTATTGAATCGTGGGCAGGGGAAACATATGTCACTATAGTTTGGATGTACAAAAAAAATATCGTATTATTGAATCGTAGCAGGGGAAACATTTGTCACAATGATTTGGATGTTTCTCCGAGGATGAGTAGCTATTAGATAAATGCACAAAGGGACCCTGTGCTAGCACTGTAGAAAATTTCAAGTATTTAAATAATGATTCATATTGGAAAATCGCACAATGCTGCAGTAAGCACCAAAGATATGACAATAACACAAAGAAACAGCATTTCCCGCCTGTTTTCAAATTTATGTCAGTGACAAATTAACGTTTTTAAATGCCTAGTAAGGGGAGTATAAATCACCAAGGTTGAGTCTCAAGGTCACGGAAATCAGATTAAAGAGATCTGTGTCGACAACCCTGCCTTATATTAATCCCAAATTTCCAAGAAGCATTTCGATTTTTTGAAAGATTAACAAACATTTGCAAAATCGCAAAGTTCGCGAATCTGCTGTCGACTATCGCTAAATAATGAGAATATTGAAAAAAAACTGATGTTTCCATTTTGATTCAGGGGTAATTAAATTTGAAGATGATTTTTTTAATATAAAATTTCATATTAAAATACTAAGAGTCAGGCGGAGGTTGTGGAACCCTCGCGCGATTCTATACAAAGTAAAAAATCGTGCTAGCCACCAGTATATAACACCGCAAAAACCTTAGAACCCTAGAGTAATTAATTTCAAATACCTCAACAAAAATTGCCTTACGTTTCAAATTTTTACACTGGTAGTTTTCTGAACTGTAGACCTCACTCAAATAATGAACTACCTTGAGGCTCAAAGTGGCCCTAAAACTAATAAAGTAATTCTATGAACGAAATAGAATGTCCATGGCAAGTTTGATCAAAATAGGATAAGGCGTTCGAGATTTGTCGTGGAACAAACAGATACACTTGTTTAAATAAAAATCTTGGGGTTCACAATAGAGCTCACTTGTTTCGATGGACTTCGCTGAGACGTCCCCCTCTGCATATTAAGATCACGTTCATCACAAAGATTTAAAAAAACTTTCGAATAGTTTGATTTCGTGTACTTAGTTAGAAATGTGGCATTTGGTCTAAAAAGGACATGAAGAATTGCGAAGGTTATATAGAATTGGTTGACCGAACGAAGTGAATTAGTAAAAATGACCACCCCGCTTTTTCTTTGTGTATCACGATAACTCTCAAAGCCTTGTCTAATGTTGGTACGGACATTCATTAGTTTTTTTAATTAAGCCTAATTTCCACTTGTCCGATACCACTGACATTATTATTTATTGTGTTTCAGAGGTGTCTAACCTCTGACACATTACAATGAAAGTTAAATATTCCTATCTCTATCAAAATGAGAGAAAACCGGATAACATTATAATAGTAAAAGGGGGAATAATAGGTACTTATGTATTATACTCTGCAAAAAGGAAAATGATTAGTTACAAAATATAGCATTTAGGTACTTACTGTATAATACTCTGTAAAATAAAAGGAAAAT
>CM022882.1:10701191-10790300 GCA_012654025.1 Pachypsylla venusta | reverse complement strand
TTCCTAAAGTTTAGTCTATCTCCATACCAAATTTCATCAAAATCGGTTCAGTAGTTTAAGCGTGAAAGCGTAACATACATACAGACAGAGTTACTTTCGCATTTATATATTAGTATGGATTACTACTAGTAGTAATAGGAGTCACTCCTCATCCACTTCTTCCTTCCCATCGTCCCAAAAAGTTCACCACCTCCACTGGTTTGGTCCGAACGTATGGTGAGATTTGTATTGTACCAGGGCAAACCGAAAACCATATTCCTGCCAAAGTCTATTAACTTCAGCAAACAGTCACAGAAATATTCACAGTCTGCACTTATTTTTTTTTCCGTGCCTGAATTCCGAGTGCTGCGTCCACTAGTTAGGTCGAATTGATCCAGTTAGGTGGAATCCGAAAATCGTAAACAATGATAAGTTAGGCAAAAATAAATCTTCCAAAAATCCTTCTATAGTTTATAATTCTACTAGAAACAAAACTTTTCTTGTATTTAATAATTTGTTAAATATTTAATTAATTGTAAATTAAAAATAAACTATCATTTCTTTAAGTGAAGTAAAAAAAAAATCAAAAATATTAAAAAGCTGTTTTCCAAAATTCGCGAAATTAAATCTTCTCAATTTTAGATTTTTGGTGGAACCGACCTCCAGAGTGAGACTTTTGAACTTCGGAACACTTTCAGCAGTCTTGGCAATTCTTCTCTTTTAGTATCCCCAGAAAAAGTTGCAACTTGCTCCCACTTGAACTTTAAATTTTTTACTTTCTTATTACGCACCTACATACTAAAAGGGACCTGTATGCGAAGTTTCAAGTCTCTATGTTTACCCATCGGGGAACTACGTTTACTATCAGTCAGTCAGTCAATATACCAACTGGGCTTTGCGTTTTATAAGTATAGATAATAAACCAAGGGTAGTACCTGTTCTAAAATTACACACATGACATACATATGGTTTCTCGCCAGTATGTTGTCTCATATGTGCTTGAAGTGATGTTTTTCTTGTACATTTAAATCTGCACACATTACATTCAAATGGTTTTAATTTCTTGTGGACATCTCGTATGTGTTTCTTCAAACATTTGGAGTCTGCAAATATTTTACTACAAATTTCACACTTTTTCTTCATGTACCTGAAATAATTAAACAAAATATTCTTTAGAATAAGAGAAAATATCTATTCAAAGAATAATTTGGTAAATATAAAATATCTATTCAAAGTATAATTGGGTAAATATAAAAATTAATAAAAATAAAAATAATAATTCATGTTGGTGAGCTTTCAACAGTACTCAGACTGGCATGTTTAGTAACAAGCTGTCATCGTGTTTACATCATTTTTGTCATAGCTCTGGTCTGATGATGACATAAAGATGATACAAACCAGCTACATACATTGACCTCAATCTGATCGGGCCGGGAATGGCCAGAATCTTCAGGGCTCGAAAAACCTCGCTGTACGTTGTGTAAATTCAGTGATCTTACGGAAACTTGTGTATTAAACATGACATTGACCCTGCCTAATATTCACCTTACTTTGGTATAACACGCACTGTTATGTAGATATCTGGGTAAAAGATTAAGAGATCTTAACCAGTTTTCGCTGGGTCGCTCAAAAAATAAAAACACAATAGACTATTATTGTATCTATAATTTAGAAAAGATTATTAAAATTTATAGATATTTTATCGAGGTTAACTTGCATATTATGAAACTTTTCGAGTATTCGAGCAACAAGAAAGAGAATGGATGGACTGGGCTGGTGTTCGGATGCCGCTTCGCTCTGGTCCGGACCTCCATTATCTTAGATGCTGAAGAAGAGATATATGTTTTTTTAAATATATATTTGCCACCACTTCCCGTCAGAAAATATAATCTTTTCGGTAAACTCATGAGAACCTATATCTACTATTTTTCCTAACCTGAGTCTAAAAATGGGAAGCACTATTGATTTGAAGATACGTGGTGTCCGCGCCGGGACACCACGTATCGTTGGCTTTATGAGGATGCAGTCAACCGCGTAAGGATCAATGGCACAGTAGACAGCTATACCTTACTTAGTCTAGCTGGTCGGTCTTTCATCCCTCTTTTCCTTTCCTTCTACGGGTTTTTAAGTGAGTAAGTGTTGTGCGAAACATCAAACCATCGATATCAAAATATCGTTTGATATAAGACAGATTGTGAGATGCAGTTCAAGATCAGTGTTAATTCGATCCTCACCAAGGTATGTGCCTTTTTCTAGTAGTCAGTGTTAGCCAAAAATAATAATCTCACAAGTGACAGATAAATAGCATTTAAATAAATTAAACATTAAAAATCAATTCACTACTCTCCTAATATCCTTCCTCCATCTGGGATAAAATGCCTTCCCACAGCTACTCTAAAAATATTGAAACAAAACTTACCATCGATCCCCAATTGGTTTATCAGAGCTAGACGACTTGCTCCAATGGACAACACAATGATTCTTCAACTGACTCGCATTGCGAAATGTTTTCCCACATTGATCACATTGATGGTTCCTCTCATTTGAATGTTTTGTCAAATGAGACTCAAGTTGATGCTTTGTACTCGATACAAAATCACAATCCTAAAAAAAACAAATAACACTTTGTGCTTTATTATTTGCAATAATGAACCTTTGGTGTCAACCGCGAAAAAAAAAACACCCTCTCCTCTTAATATTTGATATTTTAAGATACGTGGAATTCTTAACTTTTCCCACCTAACGTTAACCAATTTAACGTTAACTAGTGGTACTATAAACTATAGACCTCACTCAATTTCAAAAAGAAAGAGATGGAGAATAATTTTAAATATATGATTGACTCGTTAACTTTGTGAAGATTACAGCTAATGATGAATGAAAACAAATACTACTTCACTTTTGATTAAAAGTGAAGTAGTAGTTAAGTAGTATTTGTTTTCATTCATCATTAGAATAATTTATATACATCATAAATGTACGTATTTGTGTAGGCACCAACCACTTAAATTTAAATAAGAAATATTATTGAGGATGTTTGAAGTCATTTTGAAATATAATTTCTAAAGGAGCGTTTACACTGCCTGAAAATTCCCGAGCATTGAGCGTTCGTAATCGTTGCTCGCCAGTTTTCAACGAGCACGAACACAAACGAGCCCTCTGTTCACACTGCTCGAGCATTTCTGACGATCAGTTGCTCGACTCGATTTCTGACAATCAGTCACTCCAGCATTTCTGACGATCGGTACATAGAACACCATTCGACGAATCCTGGTGTTTTTACATAGAGCGAGCGGCGAACGAGCGCCCTTTGATGATTCGCCATAAAACCGACATCGCGCGGATCAGACTCGAGCATTCACTTCGACCTTGATCGGCTCGCGGCGACTGTTTACACTGCCTGAGCCTCGAACGAATGCTCGTTCGTCACCCCTGGCTTAAAATGATTTTGTATCGACAACAAGTAAATTGATGAGTCACAAGCGCTTCCTTTTGTTACGAACTGTAGTGGACTAAATATATAAAAATACAACATGTCTTCTTACCGGAAGTGGACAGTAAAGTAAATCGCAATCAATATTATGAACACGGTGCATGTGGTTTGTACATGGCGCCCATTTGGGAAACGTCTCTGTACATTCCTTATCGTAACATTTAAAACCTTTCTGATCATCAAGATGACAAGCCAGGTGGATGTTCAATCCATGCTCTGTGCGAACTTTGACACCACAATTCTTATGTGTACATCTGCAAAAGAGAATATGTTTTTTTTTATTCTTTATTCCCCCATTACGTACCTACATTAGTGATGTGCGGACTTGGGTACTTTACTCGAGTCAACTCGAGTCCCGCCGTACTCGTGTCGACTGGTGTCTGGCAATCTGGGACTCGAGTCTACTAATATATGTGACAATTGTGACATAAGTGTATCTACCCAGGGAAGATTAATAAGTCCATTAATAGTATGGAAAAATTTTACTCACGAGTACCTGGGACTCGAGGAAGAAGTCCCGCATCTCAATCTTCTACCTCCCCCCTTGCCTTTAATCGTTGGCCTATGGCCTTGACATACCTTCGGAAGGACGGCGATGTGTGGCGATCTTTTACGAAACATTAAGGTAGGTAGTACTAGAGGATAGACTGTGTTGAGAGATATACTCGAATATTTCAATATCATAACGAGTCAACCAAATACTCGAGTCTAGCTTACTCGAGTCGACGATGTATTCGAGTCCGCACATCACTAACCTACATACTGAAATTCTGTACGCCATTGTACGCCAATGGCGTACAGTTAATTGTACGCCAGTTGGTCAGTATACCAACTGGACTTTTGATTTTAATAATAAATACATACATATATAAAAGCTGTTTCTCTGTGTTATTATGTCACTGCTTTGGTGCTCACCGCAGCATTGTAGGATTTTTTCATATCTATAAGAAAATCCCACAATGTTTCTTATATCTCATTATTAAAATTACTTTGATTTGTTCAATTTTACGTACAATGCTGGCACCGGATTGCTAGGCGTATTTATCTTCATAGTTACACATTGACCTCATGAGGCTGAGGGGACCCTGAACCATCGAAAACAGGGTGACAAATTATTGTCCCTACCGGGATTTGAACCCGGGTTTTCCGCGTGCAAAACGAGTGTGGTCACCACTGAGCCATAGGAGCTGGATCCTTTGCGTTTTATAAATATAATAAATCACATATGGACTAATATTTTTCATAGAAAAGCCAGTTCAGTTTCCTTCACAAAAATTCAACAACATGCAGTGATACATACAACAACATGCAATGATACATACTTGAAACTCAACAACATGCAATGATACATACTTGAAACTCAACAACATGCAATGACACATCCTTGAAACTCAACAACATGCAATGATACATACAACAACATGCAATGATACATACTTGAAACTCAACAACATGCAATGATACATACTTAAACTCAACAACATGCAATGATACATACAACAACATGCAATGATACATACAGCAACATGCAATGATACATACTTGAAACTTAACAACATGCAATGACACATACTTGAAACTCATATCAACCTGTTTCTCTACCATTTTAATTAATTATGCATCTATAAATGGAAGAACGGTAGATATCGTTAGAAAAACCGCTAGTACAATAACAACATACATACTTGAAAGGTTTGATATCATAGGTCTCATTTTTCAACCAATCTTTTATTATACTATCATTAAGGTCCCCTCTTTTTGTTTCAGTTCGGGCATCATTATTGGCATCATTCACAGGCAAGGTGGTTGCGGTTCGATTGACATAGTCCACCATGTAATCCTTAGTATTGACAACCAGCGACTGTAAACAAAATCAATCAATACGGCTGATGATGTTGAAACGAAAAAAACAAAACAATTCTTATGAAAATAATGAATGTTCATACTAAAATTTCATCAAAATCGGACGAAGCTTTCGAGATTTCTCGTGGGGAAATTGACAAAAAAAGAAAATTAGTGGGGTTAAAACTAGACCTAATTGCAATCTCATCATCCACTCCCTCCTTTCCACCCAGTCCCAAAACGGTCGCCAACTCCACTGGTTTGACTTTTGCATTTAAAAATATGGGCGGCGAACTTTGACAAAGATGCCATTCATTTCTAATTGATTTGTACAGGCGGCACATGTAAGAATTGAGCAGCCAAGACCAACCAGAGCACATCTGTGATAGCTTAGATCTTGTTGCCCTTAGAAGGTTTTCCTCTTCTTCTGCAATAGGTGGTGGGGCAGTTTGAAGTACTCTATTGGAGTGGTATTGTTACAAGACATCATCTACTGCGCGATTATTGATGGATTGTATGTTAGTCTTGTATAGTAGATGTGGGGAAGCAGGTCTCGGATAAGATCATTGATGTTGGGATTGAGATCGATCATAATAATTTTTTCTTGTATTGCGAGGTGGATAATTAGTATATTGAAAACTAGACCTCACTTCATTCGGTCAAAAAATACAATACATAATAATTAATATGATATTATTACGTATCGACTCCATTTATATACAAAGTCCGGTTCACATAAAATAAGAACAAAATATATATTTATATATACAGACTTTTATATTTTGTTTATATTTTTTGTTCTTATTTTATAATATGATATTTACAATATTCAAAGATTATCGGAGAAACCTCACTTCATTCGGTCAATGATCAACTGACCAAAAGTACTCGAGATAAAACAAATGAACTAACCTTATTGTGATCAGTTTTCAAATGATTTACAAATGAAGTTTTACAACTACTTGTCACGGAACACAACTTGCAAACATACAGTTGAACAATATCGCACACATTGGTCAAATCTGAATTTTCGTTCTCACAAATATTTGTCGATGAATCAATTGATAAAATTTGTTTCTCGACATTGTTGATTTGATCACATATATTTTGTACAGAGTTCAATTGGCTTTTTCTATTGTCATTTCCTATTTCTGTAACCTTTTTTTGATTTTTATCTATTTTCATATGTCTTCCTAAATTTTCATTTATTTCCGCATGTCTATCTTGGTTTTCATCTCTTTGCGTAAGTTTTTCTCGGTTTTCATCCACTCTAACAATTGTCTCAATATGATCTTCATTCTGAACTTCTTTATTACTGTCATTGGTGATTTTTCTAGGCTCTATGATTTTATCCTCATGACCTTCGACAGTTGTACTATTGGTCACACTTTCCGTAATATGATCAAGCCTAAATTTATCATTACGTTTCTTAATAAGCTCATTATTTCCAACTTCTTTTACACTGGCTGTGTTATTTATATCATTTCTCACACTGTTCCCAATTTCTTTCACATTGGCTATGTTGTTGTTATCAATTCCTATGAATTCCGTAATTCCATGTCCAACTTGTTCATTATGTTTCTTAATAAACACATTGTTTCTAATTTCCTTCACACTGAATGGGTTACATTTATTATTTCTTTTATTTTCCGTAATATCCTGACTATCTAGTACAATATTGTTTTTAATATCTTTCACATTATTTTGTATTCTTGAATTTTGTTTATTTATAATTTGAAATTTATTTTGTTCAAATATAATAAATTTATTTAATTTACCATTATTTACATTTTCCTTTCTAATTATATTCTCTTCAGATGGTTTTGTATTTTTATTGCTACTTATTTTTTCCAAATTATAATTTTTAATACATATATTATTTTGTATGTTATTTGAGATTACATTAAATGATGCATTTTTTGAACAAATTTCAGCTTGTTTTTCTTTTTGTGTATTAATCGTATGTATTTGTTCATTATCATTCCTCACTGTGTACCTGATTTCTTTCACATTGGATATGATGTTTTTATTATTTCTCACACTTTTCTCTATTTGTTTTACATTAACTATATTCGTATTGAATTCTATGTTTTTATTTATATTTGTTATTGAATTTTGTTCATGGTGTATATTTTTTTGGATAAAATTATTCCCATTTGAATGTTCGGCAAAATTATTTTTAATTTTTTCAATTTCATTATAAATTAAAAGCTGGTTTTGTATGTCTTCACTTTGAACACTATTATTGTTCATGTTCAGAATAGGATTTAAGTATACATTTGTTAACTCTGTTGGTATTGATGGAGTTGAGTGTTTCCTTGTGCCTTGTTTGTCATTAATTATATTCTTGATTTTATTTCCCATCAATGATGCATTTATTGATTTCAAATTCATATTGGTTTGACCTCTGTGTTTAATAATTTTATTCGTTTGAATATATTTCCTTTTGTCTACACTTTCAGATAGTATTTTATCTCTCGGTTTAATAAACCTATCATTTTTACTACATGGTGATATCGTGTTTTCGATACTCATATCATTTTGATTTGTTTGTAATTTTACAAGTATTTCTGTATTATTAATTTCTTTAGTGTCACTTATATCATTAATAACAACTTCACCATTTTCAGTTTTCTTAATTTTTCCATTACAATGTTGTATTAATTTATTATACATCTCTTTATTTTTAGTATTTATAATAATTTTTTTGACTTTATTTTTATTTAATATTTCTAGTATTGATAAATTTTTAGTATTAATATATTTTTGTTGAATTGGTGAGTTTATTATTGGTTTACTTTTGTAATTTGAATCAACAAGTTCAATATTTTCATTTTCTATCATATGTTGTTCAGCTTCAACATTATTTTCTAGGTGTATATTTGAATTTAGTACAGATTCATGTTCGGGAACCAAATAATTCGACAAATATTCACCTTTTTGAACACTCATATTTGATATGCTAGTAAGATTATTTGTGTAAACCAATTCATTTTCTTTTGCTGTTCTAGTATTTACAATATTCGAAGTTAATATTTGAACCTTCTGTTCAATTGTATCCGTCCGTTCAGGAATGATTTGAAAGAATTTTGGATCTTTATTACTAATATTTTCAGTTTTATTAGATTCTACAGTGTTACAATTAGATTGTGAGTTGAAGTCACCAAAATCTCTGATTGATTTGATTATTTTTGGACTGTCATTTTTATTGCTTACAATATTATTATTATTGATAATATTTGTTTCAATAGGTGATTCTAATAAAACTGCTTGATTTATATTCCAAGTCGTCGGCTTTTCATGTATTTTGTTCAATGTGTTTCTATCTCTAGTGTCATTGATTGTATTCATGTTTGTAATTATAGGATTAAATAATTTCCCATTAGTTTGAATCGATGTCTTTTCATTAACGATAACTTCCTCATTGATTTTACTTATGTTTGGAATCATGGGAGTTGTCAATATCTTATTCGATTCGGTTTGTATCGATTCCAATCTCCCATTAGCTCTATTTGCTTCCGTTTGTATTAATTCTACTGAATTTAATTTTTCACAACTCTTTTTCTTAATTGGTTGTAAAACTTTTAAAATTTTATTAGGTGTATTATTTTGATTTGATAATTCTATTGGTAATTTTTCGTTCGCTGATTTTTTTCTAGTTGGTAGAATTGTTTTTATATTTGTTTTATCTATATTTTTGAAAACATCTAATTTTTCAGTAGATATATTTGTAAGAGCAATTCTTCCTTCAGATATTTCTTGTAATTCTGACATATCAGTTCCGTTTGTATTTTGTTGTGGTGTCTCTCTAATTAACTTATAAACTTTCTCTATTCCATTTATTCTCATTATCATATATTTTGATTTATTTTTAATATGTTCGGTACAAATAATATCTTTAGATTTTTCTAAATTATTATTTAAAGACTTATTAAAATTGTCAATAGTTGTCAATGAATCTAAACTTTGAGTTCTATCAGTTTTTATAAATTCATTCAATTTTTTGTTGATAGTTTTATTTTCAACTAAATTGTTACTATTATCCGTATTGTTTGATTTCATTTTTGTACATTTTGATAATTTCTTTTGACTATTTACATTCGTTTCTGAATTATTTTCAAATGTTTTCACTTTTTTAACTAAGGGACTAGTCTCTATTGTTTTACAATGGTCTATCGATTTTTTATCTTTCATAGTTTTAGTTGGAGTTTTTTTCTTTTGTACAATAAGATCAGTAGATTGCTTTTTATTTTTTTTCGATACAATCTTATCACTTGATGAATCTTCAATTGATTGCATTGTTTCAGTTAAGTCTGATATATTTGTTTGATATTTATCCATACACTTCTCAACATTTATTGTGTGATCAAATTCACTTGAAGATTTTCTTATCTTTTTAGGAGTATCAACAGAATGGTCAACTTGACGAGAACATTTCGAAGGAGAAATAAGTTCATCAAGCGACAATTTTCTTTTGACTGGCCTAGACTTTGATTTGCCTGTAGTTATTGGTGATAAAATTCCCTCGGTACAAGATTGAACAGTTGAATATTTTATCAAAATATTTTCGGTTGGTTTGGATTTTATTGCTAACTTGAAACTTTCAGATGTAATTTTCTCTTCAAAATGTTTTGAATTTTTTACAAAATCGGAATTGTCTTTTGGAATTGAGTTGTAAATATTTTGATTTAACAGAGAAGTTAAACTTTCATTTTTATCTAAATTAGATGCTGATTTCAACTTACGTGCTGGTGGACTACAATTTAAGCCCTTTTGATTTCTTATATTTTTAGTTGAAACTTTTGTTTTACTGGTACCTCCAACTGAGAACCCTTGAAGAGTCTCATTTTTAGTTTTCTTTTTGGTTTTGTTCATTGCCATATCTTTGCTAACAACAATGCCTTCTTGAACTATTTCGAGTATAGGCGCTTTACTACCTTTCACTAATGTATCAATTTGAGTAGCAATTTTTTTAGTTTCGATCATACTTTTATCACTTTTCTTTGAATCAGTACTACTGTTTCTTTTTTTACTCCTTTTTTGTGGACTTATAGTTTTATTTACTAATTTCGATATAATTTTATCAGTTTTATTATTTTGTTCTGTTTCATTTTGAACAAATTTGTCACTATTGGAATTCAAATGTTCTTCAAGCAATTCACTATTAGTTGAAACAAACACATGGTTTTCTTTGATAGCATTTTTATTAATGTTCAGTATTGTATTTTTCAATATTTTATTTTCCATTTGGTTATTTTCTTCCAATTTTGTACGTGTTTGTTTTATAGATTTCTTAACTTTCTCCAAAAGACTTGAATTTTTATTTTCTTCTATTTTACTCTGAACAATTTTAATTTTCTTAGTTTTTAAATTTTTTCTAGGTGAAAAGTTATCATTCTTTATTGTGTCATTTTCAATGCTGATTGCACTTTTTTGGTTTTCTTCATTAACTCTATTAGGTTGGTTACAGTTAAATGCTGTTGTTTTTGTACTTCCAATATTTTTTTCCGAAGGATCATTCGTTTCCATATGATCAGACCCGTTTGGATGATCTATATTAAAATATTCAGATAAATTAAACATTTCAATATTTTCTAAAATATGCGAACTTAGATTATCATTGTCTTCGTCAATAATTGATTTACCTTCCGCTCGAGTAAGATCTTCATTTGGATTAGTATCAATAGGTTTATTAAATTCATCTTCGTTCAAACTTATTTGTTCATTATTTAAATTGATATCTTTATTTGTAATATATCTTGCTTTGTAACTTTCATTGTCTAATAATTTCATTCTTTTATTTATATCATATATTGTTGTATTTGTCGATCGTTTTCGAGTTGTGTCTGTTTTTACAGGATTACTATTACTAATGTGACTTTCATCGATTGATTGAAAACATTGTGATGGTTCCTTTGAAAGAGATTCAAAAATATTTTTGTTATTTTGTAATGGATTTGTTTTTTTATTATCAATTAAGTTATCAGTGGATGTAGAACTATTTCTTTCCACATTTGTTTCTGCATTTTTAATCATAGTGCTTTCTTTTTCTATAGATTCAATTTTATTTGGTTCTGAAACCTTTAGATTATTTTCTATGTTCGTTTGACTAATGTTTATTTTAGAAATTATTATTCCACTTTTTCCTATATTATTTTCTGTAAAATTTGTATTAAATTTCTCATTTTCCAAATCAATACGGTTGTTGTTTTTACTAATTATATTTAAATCATTTAACGGAGCTATGTATTCGTCATTTGTGCTAAATAAATTACCAATTGTTGAGGAATTTAAAATGATTTCCTCCTGATGTGTGAAATTATCAATACCACAAATATCAACTCTGTCGTTTTCAGTTCCTTCGTTCTGCATAATATTATCATTAATGTTATCAGGTTCATTATTTTGATTGTTTGTAACATTCTTGTCATCTGAGTCCATTATAGATAACTCAGAAAATTGATTATTATCATACATTCTAGATAGATCATATGTTTCAGAATTATTTTGTAGATCTGTATCACTATTTAATCGACAATCTTTTGTACGATCTGTTGTGGTCACATTATTACCACACTTTTCTTTTTCGTTCAGTCGAGTACTATCAAAATGTTTTACTATATGATCAACTTGAATATAATTTAATTCTTTTTTAATTGTCTCATTTATCTTATGGTTATCTTCAATACTATTCTTTCGGTTTTTATTTGTATTTTGAAATTTGTGTTCGGAAGACAAGTATTTAGTGATTTTTTTATCTTCATTAACATTCATATTTAATATGTTACTGGAATCATTTATATGATGTTGTAATTCTACATGTACAACATTTCTTTTATCACAGTTAATTCCTATATCTGTGGATACATTATTTTCATTGAGTTCAGATTTTATTTCAAAACGAGAATTCAAATTTGATATATTATTTTCCATATTTTTTCCAATAATTCCATCATTTTTTTGTTCAATACTTTTCCTTCGATTATAATTGATATTTTCACTTTTAATATTTACAAATGAATCATCTATAGTAGAATTTTCTTCTATTTTATAAGTTTCTTTTATCTTTTGAATACTTTCATTTTTATGTAGAGTAAATATATCATTTGTTAATATAATATTACTAAGATCTTCTGTGTCCTCTATTTCCGTATCTACATTATCATGAATTGATAATGTTTCATTCTTAATGTCAACATCCAGATTGGGTAAATTTATTTCATTTTTACAAACATTCTTTTTATTAGTTTGTATAAAATTATTCTCTTCAAAGTTTTTTACGGAAAATTCGTTGTCTTCATGAATGTTCAAATTAGCGTTGATATTTTTTTCAGATTTATGAATACTTTTGTTTTCATTTGTATTTGTTAGATTTTTACAATTTAATACTTCATTAATAGAAAACTGATTGACAATATTTTCGTCTAGTTTTGTTACTTTATTATTTAGACATTCGTCCACAAGGAGAAGATTAGAATTTTCGGACATTTTATTATTCATTGATAGAGTGTCTACCGTTTCATTAAAATCATTATATTCATCTAAATGTGAAGAATATAAATTCAGTGAATTTTTATTTAAAAGTTGTTCACTTAATTTTTCATTAATTTCAATATTTGATAAACTATTCTCATTGAGTGTATCTAAATTTATGTTTGATAAAGAATTATCTAAATTATTATTGGAATAAATATTTTCATTTTCAAGATTTTTATTAAATAAATGTGAAGATTCTACGGAGTTTAAAATATCATCCAAATTTCCAACAGTTTTTTTATTATTTTCACATTGATTTTCTACAGATTCTAACATATCATTCATATTTTTAACATTTTTTTCGTTACTTTTACATTGATTTTCTACAGATAGTAACATTTCATCCATATTTTTAACACACCGTTCTTTAACTTTACATTGATTTCCTACAGATTGCAACATATCATCTATATATTTAACACTACTCCGTTCGTTAATATTACATTGATTTTCTACTGCTTGTAACATATCATCGATAGTTCCCACAGTCTGTTTATTACTTTTACATTGATTTTCTATGGGTAGTAACATATCATCCATATTTTTAACACACCGTTCTTGAATTTTACATTGACTTTCTACGGCGTGTAACATATCATCGATAGTTCCAACAGTCTTTTTATTCATTTTACATTGATTTTCTACAGATAGTAACAATTCATCCATATTTTTAACACTCCTTTCTTTAGTTTTATATTTGGTTATATTTCTTTTCGATTCATTTAATCTTTTGGATACAGATTTATTTGTATTTTTTGTTTCGGAATTTTTTATAAGATCAAATTCAATTGACTCTGAAATGTTTTTATACTTTGTTTTATCACTTTCCAAAAGCTTAGTTTCAAAATTAAAAATTGTATTAATTTTATTTTCAGATAGATTTGTCACCGATACATTAATATTATTGATTCTTGAATTCTTTTCATTTGGAATTTTAGATACATGTTTCTCTCTATTGAAATCAAATATTTTTTCTGTATTTTCATTGAAGAGCAGATTATTTTGATTATATATTTCATTTTTTCCAGATTTACAAATAAGTTTATCTACATGGTCACTACCATTAAATGAATACACATGTTTAGACATATGATTAGATTCATGGTCTGACAAACAGTTTCGTTTAGATTTGTCAATTTCATTCATTTTGAACATAAATAAATCATTTTCACATGACTCGGATATATGTTTATGAACATCTATAATTGGGTCTTGATTATTTGAACACTTTTGATTAATTTTTTCAGATTTATTTTGATTAAACATGTAAATATCTTCTTTGTTTAATATAGGAATGTTTCCATTTTCATGAACAGACTCTTGTTCTTTTAAATATTTATCATTGAGCTTATTAGATTCATTTATATTAAACAAAAACACATTATCTTCTTTATTCGACAGAGATATGTTATTATTTTCATAATTCTGACTAGAAACAGTTGAGTTATCTAATAATGAAACCTTGTTCTTCGAACAATTCCCATCCTTTATATCATTTAAATTAAACAAAAATGATTTATTTATTTCCAGTATATTTGCACTCGAAGATGTTTTTTTACCTGAAATTTTATTCTTTTTACTCGAAATCTGCCGAAGATTATTTGTTTGATTTTTATTAATGAGTGTCTGGTTATGGCCATATTGTTGAAATAAAGATTCATTGAATTGATTTTTAGATTGAACCGAATTATTTTCTGTATTTGTATTATCTTCATTACTAGTAGTACATTGAAAATTGTATTCGTTCGAATTAAAACAAAATAAATCATTTCTAGATAATTCGTCTATCTTATTTTTATTCGAATTTATTTGTAATAATCCATTATCATTCATATTCAAAGATATTTCGTTGGTTTCATCGTTCATTTGAATTTGATTTTTATATTTTTCTTCCAATTTCAAATTACATGTTTGACTAGGTATCGTTTTGTCCATAGAATAGTTTTCATTTTTTGTTTCACATGGTTCGTTAAGAAATTCGAAGTTTTCATTTGTATCAACTTGAGGTTTATGAATTCTATTTTTGTTACATTTCTCAATTTGTTCGTTTGAAGTTATTTTTTGATTCGATGAACAGAGCGATTTTGAAGTAAAATTATTGAAAGTTTCGACAGGGTTATCAGGAAAGGATTGAATATGAAATTTACTGAGATCGTTTTCTTTACTGTGACATTCTCTAGCACAGTTTCCATTTTTAAAATTGATTTTGGGTTGTATGGTCATCGTAATAGATTGTAAATTAAAGTCACTAAAATCATTATGCATTTGTCGTGTTGCACATATTTTATCTGTGTTTTCACTATTTAAACTGATTGCCGTATCTATCCTATGACTAGAAATTTGTGGGAGAAATTTACAAATATTATTTCCTTCTTTAACATTAAATCTATTTGTAGATTCAATAGTATGTTCATGAGATTGTATACCAAATTCACATATATCATTTCCTTTCTCAGAATTGAAACTGATTGTAGGTTCTTGCGTGTGGCTAAGAGGGTGAGTATGATATTCACTAAGATCAGTCAGTCCACTTTGACACTTTCTAACAGGTTCTGTACAGTTAAAATCAGATTTCGATGTTACGGTTTCCCTGAGAGGTTGTATATTAAAGTCATTAAAATCATTTAACATTTGAGTTTGACATTTTCCAGATGGTTTTTCGATATTCAAACTATTTTTCGTGTCAGTTTCATTATTAATAATAGGTTGTGCATTAAATTCACTAAAATTTCGTTCTAATTTATTAGTGTGAAAACTAGTTTTATTCTCTACAGAAGGAGAAATAGAATCTGCGTCGACTTGACAAATGGGCTGAGAATCAAAATTAATAAAATTATTGGACAATTGATTTTGACATTGTCCAGACTGTATTATCTCTGTACTAAATCTTCTAAAACTAGTTTTAGGTTGATCAAGATGTTGTATATTAAATTCGTTGAATTTAGGTTGGTCTAATTTATCATGAAGTGAAGTTTGACATCTTTCTGTAAAATTTTCAGTATGAGATTGTTCAACTAGAGATACTTTTGATAAATTTTTTCCTTCTTTTGATTGATGTCGATTCTTAGAACTATTAGATTTTGTTGACTTCTTCTTAGGAATTGGTTTGAGATATTGTTCGGGTACTTCTAAAATATTATTTGTATTTGAATTGTGGATTTCATTAAAATTGGTCAAATCATCAATCTGGAGCAGAGAAGAAAAAAATACAAAAAATAAAAATGAGAAAGGCAAAATTTTCTTTTTACAATTCAAGCAATCTTGAAAAGTTCATGTTAAATCAAAAAAGTAAACAAATCGAATGTCATTATTTTCTTATTCTGTACATGACCAAGATGAATAAGAGAATCTTCGATCTTCACTTGATCACGCGAGTAACATGTGACTGTGAACTCAACCCAGTATCCAATTTTGTCACAAGAACCCCGATTTCCTATTGAACAGTGTGCTCTATAACCTAATGTTTAGGGATTAGATCCTATGATAAAAAAAAAATGATTTCAGAAGAAAACATTTTTAAAAAGTTGCAATTTTTAGGGTAAGACTTAGTGTCACGGTTTGATCACTTAATAAAATTTTGACATCATTTACTCATTGAAATTGTATCAAAGAAATCCTCTTTGACTTAGCACTTAATGGGAAGTTTCTGTAGTTTCTTCTTGCTCAGTAGCAGATAAGTTTACAACAGGTACCGCTACCTGCAATAATGGATATTTCAACTAGCCGAAACAAAATGCAATGGAACTATTGCTACAGTTTGTTCTTGCCTATCACATGAGGGACACATTATGAGATGGTAAACTCTCCTCTAAGAAGCCATTATTAATCACAGTCCATCAGGATTTCATTAAACCAACTTACGTTTCTCGAATCTGAAATCAAAAATGCAATCATCAATTTATGGTAAATAATTATTCAGAAGAAACTAAAGATACCAACTTACGTTTCTCGAATCTGAAATCAAAAATACAATCATCAATTTATGGTAAATAATTGTTCAGAAGAAACTAAAGATACAAACTAATTTCTGTCAAACTTCGTAATGGCTAAGAATCCATTAGGTTTGAAATCCAGGGCATCTTACCGAAGAATACCAACATTTATATCTTAAACGCAGGGGCTATCCCTTGCACCGCTGAAGTATAAGGTTTTCGTCTACTACTGCTATATTGATATGACGCTCGAAAATAGCAGAGCTTTCTACTCCAGCCTTTCTCTGACTCTTTCACTCTGGAATAATGATGACCATTATTTGTACTTTTACATAAAAGACATAGGTAACGGCCAGAGTGCGTCCCTAGTCGATTAAAGGAGCAATTCCTGAAGTTTTATAGGTCGATCGGTAGCTAGTTGGTTATGGGCATACTCCTGAACCTGAATTATGCAACACAAAGTGCTTCACTGTCGAAAAGTAATGGAATAACGCTGTAGTTATTGATTAGATGGCAATGATACCATCCAAAATGTAGTTGGAAGAGTTGTAGATAAAATATAAAACTTACCTTTACCGCTTTGCAATAAAACATCATTATCAAACAAAAGAAATGGATAATCTTCTCCTGACTGTAATATTTCTTTTTGGTCCATGTTTAATTGTTATGAAATATATATCGAATAAACTGAAACTTAAATTAAAAACTGATAAATTGAAGAGTTTTGCATTTTCATATTCTTCCAGTTTTCGAATGATCCTATATTTCCATTAGTGTACTATTTCAATATTTTCAATCGAATTTCTACTTTGCAAAGATCTTTTCGTTTACCTGTAGCACTTCAAATTTCATGCGCAATAAATTTGTTACTGCTAAATAATAAAATATTAGTAAAGTCTCAATTCAAGGATTCGTATGACACTAGTTTGGTTTGAAGCTTAAATAATATTAGTCCTTAGTAAACATCTGCATATTTTTTAGAAAACATATGCATAATGCATATTTTTTAAAATGTTTGTTGATATTTTGATAAAACTCAAAAGAAAGAAGATAAGGATCCCGAGAATTCTGAAGTCGATTAATTAATCTTTATCTCTTTATTACAATATTTAATATAATAGATACCTATATTGTGCTTTTTAACAATATTTAATATAATAGATACCTATATTGTGCTTTTTAACTTTTGATAAAACTCAAAAGAAAGAAGATAAGGATCCCGAGAATTCTGAAGTCGATTAATTAATCTTTATCTCTTTATTACAATATTTAATGTAATAGATACCTATATTGTGCTTTTTAACTAAATAGTTTTTTTTCATTATTATAATATCCAAGTGACTTGCTTTTTATTCAAAATGAATACAATTTTACAAGTAACAGACTTCATACTTGATCAATATATAACTGGTGAACAATTAAAAAATGAAATCATAAAAACTACACAATTACCTATTGAAACAACTTGTATAACTATTAATGGTAGATTATTAAATACCAGTCAACTATATACAAATGGTACTATTCGTTTATGTGGAAAATTACCTGGCGGTAAAGGTGGATTTGGTTCCATGTTACGCGCTATTGGTGCACAAATAGAAAAAACAACCAATCGTGAAGCATGTAGAGATTTAAGTGGAAGAAGATTACGTGATATAAATGAAGAAAAACGATTAAAAAATTGGTTATCACAACAAAAAGATCGAGAACAAGAAAAAGAAGATCAAAAGAAAAAGAAAATTGAACGTTTACTTGAACAACCAAAACATGAATTTATTGACGAATCTTATCAAAATGAAAGAACAAATTTAACTGATAAGATATCTGATTCTCTTACTCAAGGATTAAAACGCAAAGAAACAAATTCTCAAGCTGGGTCTAGTAAGTCTACGTTAAATAAAAAGCCAAGAAAGAAAACTTTGTTAGATGAAGACATGGATGCACTTACTGATACTGATGATGACGATGGAGACAATGAAAGAGCTATTGCATTGGCAACGTAAATAAATGTGCATATATATTTATAAGGATATATATATTTGTTTGAAGGATTATTTGAATAAATATTTAAAATGATTCTTCAAACAAAAAACTATAAAATCATCAAAGATATTAAGACAAAACATATTATCATGTATGTTTGAAGTACGTTTGACGAAAATCTTTATAGTTAAGCCGAATATCCTTCCAAAATAATAAAATTGACCCTTTGTATTTTGATTATAATTTAATTCACAAGAGAAATACGCTTAGTTTACAATTGATATGGGTAGGAGGTGAGGGTCTAAAATTTCAAGACTGATTTTTTTTCCTGCGAAAAAGAGGGAACGCAACTTAGTTCGACCTACAGTATGAAGTAGTAGTAGAAATCAGTTAACCAACCCTTGCCACCGACAAGCTGTCAAAAACTCGATAAAAAATACGGCGTAATTTAGATCTGCGTTATTCGATAAGGTCAAGATGATCCCGACCTAGCTCCCAGCGAATTATTTTTGTTTCCCCAAATCAAGACTTGAAGGGAAGAAATTCGATACGATTCCTGTGGTCCAGGCAGCTTCTACATGGTCTCTTCACAGACTTGCGCATGAAGAATTCGGGGAGCTCATAAATCACCATTAGCTGTCTGCAAATGTTTATTGGCATCTGCGATGTCTCAAATTTCGTAAAAACTATAGGTTAAGGTTACGTTTTTATTGGACATTTCTCTTTGTTATAGACACCAATTTTATTTGTTAGTATGTGTTAGGAGTAGTGAATTGTGATAAATAACGTATAAAAATTAGTGTTGATGCCTGCGCAAGGTTATCCCATCTCTAACTCACAGTTTTTAATACGCATTTTATAGTTTGTAGCCTAACCCAAAAAAACTTTTAACACGGCCTACACATCTTTAAAAATGTGCAGCTGAACTTCCTTCTCAATAAATATTCCTATAATGCAGATATGTTTACCTGTTGATAATTCTGGCTAAAGTTTCATGACATCGAACAAGCCATGTGACGGTGACCTCGAGGATTTTTTATTTTCAATGTACTCATGTATCTTTCATTACATTTTTAATGTCTACTGTTCTCTTGATTTATTTAAGATACATTGGTCGTTGTTGGTAAGGTCGGCCAATTTCAGGCAGCCTTTTTATTAATTTGATATGTGTATATGTATATATATATTAAATCAAGCGTCTGCACTTCTGGCGGGTTTCAATCACAAGCGAAGCAATTACTGACGCGAGTTGACAAACCCACCTAAAATATGTCAACCATGGTATTATAGGCGGTCAGAGCCCTTATCAAAGGGACCTGAACATATAGATCTCCCTTCTGTTGGGGACATCAGATAGTGTGCCATTTGAGGATCTTAATCTCGTATCAGGGATCTTTAGGGGCACACGTATGAATGATTGACCAAGCCAGTACAGATTTTTCTGAGGTATTTCATCTGTGCTTCCTCTCTTCCTTTCTCCAGTGTCTCGAACTGGAGTTCCTTAGTAAATAATTCGTACTCAATATAGTGCGGGATATAAGGGTAAAAATCATTCCCTTTTTAATTTGAAGAGATACCTAACAAAACGGGCTTGCAGTCTCTCGAATTTCCTTTTGTCAACTTTTGTTTGCGGGGTCTAAACCATGGATCCGTATTCCAGAACAGATCTTACCACATATATCAAATTAAAGCACTGGCGGATTTACAGGGGGGCCCAGGGGGCGTGCCCCCCCCAAAGTGACATTGAAATTTTATAGATTATATTTAAATATTATGACCTAGGTCTTAGGTACCTGTAAATAATAATAATTACTCCAATAGTCTATAACTGTAAGTAAATATAAAATATCATTTATTTTTAATACTTTTCATTTTTATAAGACCTTCATACCCGTTGCGTCCCAATACATAATATTATCATGTAAATTTCGACTTATGACTGGCATATCCTCCCAGTACGTCACACAATAGAAGTGACGTTTGATGTAATTTTTAACGAGAGTTCCAGTGAAACTATTATCACGAAAATAAGGACTAAGGTTCCTTCATAGGATAATGGAATACTTTTGATCATCACACAGGAATAATGTATGTATAAACCTAATTATCAGAAACTGGGTTGCCTAAAATAATAGTGACGTGCATACCTAGTAATACAAAGGACGTGGGTTCGAGTGGATATTGCTTGCATATCTCCTGCTTTTCATTTGATGAAATCTTGTTCAATTAAAGTAAATTGAAATTTGATAATTTAGAGCTTGTAAAATTGCGAGGCGATATACCTATTATCTTCTGCAATACCAAGGATATACAACTTCACGTGTCATCGATTGTTAGCAGTCTTTAAAGTGCATAGCCATTGATCTCTTAGATATGTCATTAAAGGAGTCAGCGGGGGGGGGGTTACCATTTGATAAAGGGAGCTAAAATATTGTGATTATTGGCGTCCAGAAGCCGAAGAGAGAAGAAGATATAGGATGAAAAATCTTGTGTGAACATCACACGACCTTCCTTTCCTATAAAGAAAAAAATCGAGATGTGTACAATACATAAAATTGACATAATGAAAAAAAAAGCCAAGTATCTAGATCTTTCCGTTTTGCCGCTAAAGAGCGGCAAAAAACTATCAGGAGTGAATTCGATTTCAACCAAAAGTGACATTTTCAATTCCATGCATAAAATTGATATAACTAGGTACCAAATTTTCAGCTCTAGCACTTAACGTTCTGTTTTTAGGCAGGAACCGCTAAATACCGCCAACGGAAAAGTAATATGAATAGGCACCAAAATTGTAGTTCTACTTCTTACCGTTCTCTTTTTAGGCGGGATTAATTTGAACCAGTGAAGAGCGATAAAAAACTGCCAACAGTAACTTCGAGGTTTGTTCTGAGCATAAACTTGACGTACATATAAAATTTCAAGTCTCTAGCAATTACCGTTCTTGAGATATCTATCTTGAAAACTCGACATCGAAAACTTCAGTTTCAATACTTTCCAATTATAGGATAAGGAAAGAAAAAAAAAACACTCAATCCGAAAATGAATTCCACCTTTTGAGAAAAATCCACCTCCGGCGGGAATCGAACTTCCGGGCTCGACCTCAGAGCAGGCAAGACGGTTTCAATTCACTTTAATTAAACATGATTTCATCAAAAAAAAAAAAAAAAAAAAAAAAAAAAAAAAAAAAAAAAAAAGCAAAAGATATACGAGTATTATCCATTAAAAATCCATGCATTTATATGACTCAAACCCACGTCCTTTGTAATAATAGCTATGTACGTCACTGTTATTTTAGGCAACATAGTTTTTGATAATTGAGGAAATTACAATTTCAAAAAAAAAAAAGGTTTATACGCACATTTTACGCATTCTATTATCCTATGAAGGAACCTTAGTTGTTATTTCGGTTCTTTCTAAGACCCGGACCGTAGGTCCGATTTTCGTGATAATGTTTTCATTAAAATCCTCGTTAAAAAATGCATCAATTGTCTTTATCTACTTTATGTCATACTGGGAGGATATGCCAATCATAAGTCTAAATTTACATGTAAAATTCTATGTGACAACTAGAAAGTGCAAAGCCTGTATAGGTATACAGAACAAAGTACATAATGGGGGAAAAAAATTCAGCCCCCCCCCCAAAAAAAAAAAAATATTTTTCTAGATCCGCCAGTGAATTAAAGCATACCAAAAATCAAACAAAGCCTTACTGTTGTATGTTTTGTTTTAATATATATATGTATATATATATATATATTTGGTGACTTTATATTTTGTTTTTGAAGAAAAGATTTTTCAATTTTAATTTTCCACTTTGGACTTTTTCACTGAAAAGACTCTCAAGTGAAAAAGTAGAAAAAACGAAAATTAAAACTGAAAATGTTTTCCTTCAAAAAACAAAACATGAATGTTATTTTCATTTGTTTTTTTCTAAAATATTTATTCTTGGGATTATTTTTGGATCCCATATGAAAAAGTTTGTGTATTGAAAAATTAGGGAATATCTTGTGATGCCCTTTGTTCTTATCTGAACCTATCCTAGTTCCCCACATACCTTAACGAATTCATTTGTTTGTATAAATTTAACAGCATAATTAGGTATTTTATTTTATATATTATATAATTGTATTTTTATCTTCTTTTAAAATACCTGCATACTAAAATATTTTTTTAGGTTAGAGAGGGTTTTATTTGGGCAAGTTCCTCTCAATACTAATTTCTTTTATTATTTTCAATAATCAACCAGGGGAAAATACTAACCCCCTCGAAGTGTGACATATTACAAGGTACGAAGAACGTAGAGTCCAAATATCGAATAAAAAGATCCACTCGTTCGCCGTAAGTAGGTAGCACATTAGGGGATCGTGTTTACTCGGAACAGTAAAACCATATTTACTAACACATCGACGTATGTCTGTATATGAAAGTACTCTATCTCAGAAACACTAAGAGGTAGACACATGCTGTTTTTTACCGTTTGAAATATGTAACATAATAATATCGCTAAAACGTGTCATTTTGTGTTGTAGTAGTGGTTATGGTGGTGTTCACGTGAAAATCAACTGTTCTTCACATTTCTAGATTCAGGTTTTTTAAAAATAGTAGAAACAGGTTGATATGAGGTTACTTACTCAAAAGGTTTTGATGACCGTTGGCTGGAACTGTGATGATACCCTTTCCACGTAGTCCTCATGCGTAAAACTTACCTACCATCGTGAGGACGAGTCATTTTTTAAGCTTATTTTAGCTGTTTGTTTCTTATTTCGTATCTACATCGAAAGAGAATTCGTTTATCAAGTTTCAAGTGAGAAAATAAAATAATAAGAAAAAATCTTTTAATAAAATTCCGGATAAGCTTTCAAAGTTGAGGAGAAAAATTACTTTTCTTTCTCATGTGCGATTTTGTCAAGTTAAGTAATGTGTGATTTTTTGGTACTCAAAAAAGCACCTATCTTTAGATGGAACGTTAAAAATGAAGACTTGATCTTAAAAATCTCATCTTAAAAATGAAAAACATAGTTTGCAAATCCGAAATGAAAATTAATAAATACCGCTGGAAAATATTTTCCCACAATTGTTGTTAATACCTACTCAGGGGAAAGAGAAAGGAAGCCTCGCACATCATTGCTTCAGCATCTGAGACAGTGTTTCGATACCTATAACAACACCTTGTTTTCCGTAACTGTGGATAAACAAATAATCGCTGATATTAAATCCATCGTTCGGTAACGAACATGGACAAGTAGAACAGGAAGCTGAATGTAATGATTGTGAGAAGTTTCCAAAAATCCTTGGTTATTATTTTCAGGAAAATCAATATCGATTGAATTTTCATCAAAATTTTCGTTTCCGTTTGCGTTCATGATTCTAATTAAAATGAGTAATGATTAAAGTTTGGTGGCAAACTGAGCAATATCAAATATCGGTACCCGTTTTGGGTTCAATACCAGCTCTGAGAGGTAGTAGTTTGACTAGAATAGTTGGTATGCTTTGTACGTGCACGGAAAAAAAATAAATGCAGACTGTGAATATTTCTGTGACTGTTTGCTGAAGTTAATAGACTTTGACAGGAATTTAGTTTTCGGGTTGCCCTGGTACACTACAAATCTCACCATACGTTCGGACCAAACCAGTGGAGGTAGTGAACTTTTTGGGACGATGGGAAAGAAGAAGTGGATGAGGAGTGACTGCTATTACTACTAGTTGTAATCCATACTTCCATACTAATATATAAATGCGAAAGTAACTCCGTATGTATGTTACGCTTTCACGCTTAAACTACTGAACCGATTTTGATGAAATTTGGTATGGAGATAGACTAAACTTTAGGAAAGGACATAGGCTACTTTTGGGGTTGAAACTATAAACGGCCATGCCTATAAGGCGCCAAGCGAAGCGGATCCTGCTAGTGATAAAATAATTATGTACACACAATACAAATACATTGTCATTATTGTTTGGATTTATTATTTTATTGGCTCAAAAAATATATCTCCCTCCACTCCAAATTTGATATTTTACTTTTCAAATTACGTAGATAGAATTCAAAAATAAGTTTAAAAAAATGCCATCGTCTGTTGCTCCGTCTCCTGTACGTCGTAAGCGTCACATTTGTCACTTGGTATTGACCGATTTTTATGAAATTTGTTATGTAAGTCCCATTGGGGCTCTGTTTGGGTTCTAAGGTTGCATACTCATTTTTTTATATGGAATACTACATATGTGACAGTGATGAAAAAAATCGGGGCACAATTAGAACTCAAATCGGAACTATATACCAAATTTCGATAAAGGGCAAAAGTACCACTCACGTCGTATGGCAGTAAAACGGATTTTCATTAGATTTTTGGACTTTTTTTTTCATTAGATTTTTTTAAAAACATCAAATTTTCAGGAGAGGGTATTTTTTTATAAATTATTGAAAGCGAAAAGATTTTCATCAGTATATCATGATTACAACTGTGAAAATTTTGATCTGTTATTATTATTATTGTAATAATTATGAAAGGTGCCTTTGGAAATTTCATGAAATCCAAAAGAAAAACAGGTCGAGATAAATAAAGAAGAGAGAGTTCTGTGCTGTACATAAGTAACAGTAAACAAATATCTACTGATGTAAACAGATCTTTTATATCATTTTTATGGAGAAAGTACTTTGCAGTTCAATTCATCGACAACAACAAACATTCTTTTCGGTATTTTGAGCAACCCATCACGAACTCACGACTTGATTTTGCTCTCGACCCCTCTTCACTTTTCATTTATTATCATTTTTTATTTTTTTTTAGACACTCACCCTCAACACAACGCTGCTCGCGACTGATTATCGATTTGGAAAATTTTCAAGATTTTTAAACATTTTTTCTTCAAGTGCAATTTATTCTTTGTGTGTTTTTTTAAAAAAATTTGTGTCGCAATTTGAATTCATCTCTATCAGGTATTTTTTCTGTTTCTTTGCAAAGAAAAACATTGAAGAACTGACGAGTGTAAGAAAAATTTGTTTTATTAGTACTTAGGGGGAGGATGTGGTGTTTTTTTTCTTATCACAAAATTTTCATAAGTAACTGATAAGATTTTAAGATGAGTGTTAAAATGGCTGGTCAAACTATTAATGATCGTTTATTAGCTGCTAAACATAGT
Source organism: Pachypsylla venusta (assembly GCA_012654025.1). Taxonomy (NCBI): domain Eukaryota; kingdom Metazoa; phylum Arthropoda; class Insecta; order Hemiptera; family Aphalaridae; genus Pachypsylla; species Pachypsylla venusta. The sequence goes on along the minus strand of CM022882.1, from coordinate 10,764,395 downwards.
TTAGCTGGACAAGGTTTAGCAAAAGCTGTGTGTAAAGCTACAACAGAAGAATTAATAGGACCCAAGAAAAAACATCTTGATTACTTACTTCATTGTACAAATGAGCCTAATGTATCTATACCAGATCTTGCAACGTTACTCATTGAACGTACACAAAATACAAGTTCAGTTGTTGTATTTAAAGCACTCATCACAATTCATCATTTGATGTGTTATGGAAATGAAAGATTCACACAATATTTAGCTTCTAGTAATTGCTCTCTACAACTAGGAAATTTTTTAGATAAAAGTGGAATTCAAGGATATGATATGACACCATTTATTCATAGATATTCAAGATACATCAATGAAAAGTCTCTTTCATATAGAACTGTGGCTTTTGATTTTTGTAAAGTTAAACGTGGTAAAGAAGATGGTGTACTAAGAACAATGCCAGCAAGTAAGTTATTAAAAACATTGCCAGTATTACAAAGTCAAATTGATGCTTTGTTAGAATTTGATTGTAATAATTCAGATCTCAGGAATGGCGTAATCAAAGTTGCATTCATGTTATTATTCCGTGATTTAATTCGATTGTTTGCTGGTTATAATGATAGTATAATTAATCTTCTGGAGAAATATTTTGATATGAACAAAAAACAATGCAAAGAAGCTTTGGATTTGTATAAGAAATTCCTTATAAGAATGGATAGAGTTGCAGAGTTTTTAAAAGTTGCTGAGAATGTTGGTATTGATAAGGGAGACATTCCTGATTTAACTAAAGCGCCAAGTAGTTTATTGGATGCTCTAGAATCACATTTAGGTACTTTAGAAGGAAAAAAATCGGCTGCTGGTACACCAACTCAAGCTTCCCATAGAAATGATGTTAAATCTGGAGTGACCACATTCAGTTCAACTAGTTCAGCGTTTTCCGCTGTAAGTGGTGCTGAACTTGAAGAAAGTTTAAAGAAACAAGTTTTAGCTGAAGAGGAAGCTATTCTTAACCAATATAAAGCGAAAGTGTCAAGTCCAACCTCATCTGCTCCCAGTAATGCGTTGAGCACTAACCCATTCCTTGCATCTCCTACTCAACCTATTGTTGATTTATTTGGTTCTGCCCCTGCTCCAATTGAACCTGTCCAACCATCTAAGCCTTCAGATGATCTTCTCCAATTAGGCAATCCTTTTGTTGATGAGTTTGCTGCCCCTCCAGTTTCCCAACCTCCTGTCAATAATGCTAATTGGTCTTCTAATGGATTTTCTTCAAATCAGCCAGATAGTTTTGTATCTGACAAAGCTTTCTCGTCTGTGTTTGGTGATTTAGATCCTACTAAAAACATAGGACCTTCTTCTGCTCCTGGATCTTTAACCAATAGTAATCCTTCTGCTCCTAAGTCAAAAGTCATCACAGGTGATTTAGACAGTAGTCTAGCATCTCTGGCAGATAATTTAATCATAGATAAATCAGCTCAACCATCAGTCAAAGGTAATATGCAATGGAATTCGCCAGTGAAATCAAATGCAGCCGGATGGACACCACAACCTATGGCAGCAACTACTGGAGCTAATTATCGTCCTATGGGTCAAAGTATGACACCTTTTTATAGTGACAATGCTTTTCCAGCTCAAACACAACCAGGAGTTGCTCCACGTGTTCCAGGTGGTACACCTGTAATGGGTTCACCAAGGCAGGTACCATCAAATCCGTTAGCATCTGCTACTCAATTAGACCCATTTGGTTCTCTCTAAGATTTCAACCATAGATCAAAATAAAATTTTATTTAGAAGCCTAGATTTACTCATTTGTGTATTGTCTTTTATGAAAAGACTATTATATTGTTTGCAATATTTCTCAAGTTTTTATTTACTATATATGTTATATTCTTGTTTCTTGTTATTTTCATTTGTATGATAGAATTCATTTTCGTCCTAATTACACATGCCTAGCATTATAAATCTTAATCAAACAATATTTTATAGAAAGCAAAAATCAATCCCGTATTTCTACAGGGTGTCGCAAAAGTAGTCGCCCTATTTTTAGTAGAGTGGAAAATATAGTATTTTCCCTGCCTCATTATGGATATACCTTCTTGACATACAATCCCATTTTTTTTTTTTTTTAAATATATATTTATATTTTGTTTTTACAATGTCAATTTGAGTTTTTCTCAATCGATAACAAATTGAACCAGGGTTCAGCCAGTCTGGTAACAGGGCTTGAGGGATAACGTCAAACTGAGTTTTTACAGAAAAGAAAATCTCAGCTCTGTTGAAAAAGTCAACACCATATCGCAGCAAATTGATTAGCAGCACTGTTTAATTTTTTCAGATGACGATTAATTTCATTTTAAGTTTGAAATTTATGATCTAAACACGTGAAGGATTTATATAAATAAACCATGGACTACAACACTGCTCTGAAACGCGGAATTTTTGATCATCCTCATCGCGTGCGAAACTTGGGAGTGTATTCAATAGGTTACGCTTTGCGGACAATATCTGATGTGTTATTTACATTCTCTTTGGGAAACTGGGATAACCTTCAATTTTTGCACCATAATTTGTTGCTGAGTACTTCCCGAAATGTCTTGATGAGTATGATTTTCTCTTTGAAAAATTAGTATGAACGATTATTTGCCAAAAATATTGTCACCATTATTTTTATTCCCCGTTCGTAACCAATGCAGTGTTTCATAATTTTGCTGCTTTACAAATTCTTTGAGTGTTCTCAAATTGAGGTCACTTTCAAACTTAGAATGAGATCAATTCTCAATAGTAAATAAATTACTTTTGTGTCACCCGTTATTAAGCGATGGTTAGGAAAAAACTTGTGCACTCTAGTATATACTTTGTACAGCATTGTATGGTAGTGGTAATGAACACTCGCGCGTGTTTCATTGCTACTTCAATACTGTAGGGATTAAATATTCGCTTCATTCGCACTGGCGTTTTCATAGCCATCGCAATTCCAGCTCTCAAAATTACGCCCCTTGTAATGATAAATGATTCAAGGTTCATATAGACATCTGGTTGATAAAATTGTATTTTAAATGATTGTACGAATTGAACGATGAATACAAGAGTTCCCGCAAGATCACCGAATTTAAACACAATTCCGCGAGGTTTTACTTGTTGGGTGGTAGCCATCTAGGTTTATGTCCTCATAATGCTGGCTACTCCCGGCCCAAAATAGACTGGATGAGGCTAATGTGCATGAGGTTAATGGGGGTTTCTGAAAATTGGTTGATATCGTAAAATCATATTGGTTTAGATTTGAAGACCTCATGTGCGGACTGGTTTACTATTTTCAAAATGAATCTTTGAAATCCCATTTGGGTTCCATTTGAGTCTTGATACCCCCCCCCCCTGATATTTTGAATTAAAAAATGAATCGCTTATCCACCTTCACATTTGCCACTTAAGGTTGATATCCCGAGAACACTTTTATGGAACGCTCGTTTTTTTTTTTTTTTTTTTTTTTTTTNTTTTTAGCGTTACTATACTATATTCCGGCTTAATTCGTGTCCAGCCGAGTACTGTACTCATTTAGATCTATCTCTATGATAAAATCATTTTATCATAATCATCAACGAAATCTTATTTTGCTTTAAATTATGATGGGTGAGTAGATATATACTTTTAATCATAACAATCCTGGCGCCGCCATATTAATTATATCTCGTTTAAAAAATCTCTAAGCGCGTACTTGACCACTGAAATAACACATGTCACTGGATCGTCAAACTTTATTTTTTACCGTCACGTTTTCAGTGACAAGACGTTATGTCAAAATTAAACTTACCGTTTTTCCCTGTTGACAGGAGAACGTTAGTAATGGGAGCACTGCAATTATATGTTTGTGGTACACGTAAAAAAACACGTGACGGCCATAAAAGGGTTCTAGTGGGAACGAGGTGTTAGGCTGCTAGGCAGATAACAATCTACTTGTTGCATAGCACACATCTCTTGTAATCTGCTTTTTTCCTTTCAATTATGCAAAGATGAGTGCTATGTAATAAGATAAATAAGTATGCAATTATGGAAAGATGAGTGCTATGTGATAAGATGAATAGCTATGCAATTATGCAAAGATGAGTGCTATGTGATAAGATGAATAAGTATGCAATTATGGAAAGATGAGTGCTATGTTATAAGATAATAAGTATGCAATTATCTGCGAGCACCCTTACTAAAGAGTGTCCTAAGATAGTTGGTTCTACGTACCAGCAACTCAAGCAATCAAAAGTGTATGGCAAGAAGATCTGCAAGCAAATGAAAGTGGGATTTATGTAGCTGACTTCTGGAAATTGAAAATCTAGGTCTAGGTGGTCCCTGCACACGGAAAGTCATCCTTTTGATCATGCTGGGCTGCATTATTTTAGTCTTCTTTTGCTCATGATTGCATCTAGCCCAATTATCATTTGGGTCACAACACATGTACTGTTTTAAGATCAAAGTCAGATTTTATATTTTTTAGAAAAATGTTGCAAATTTATTTTTATGATTTCAAAGATGAAAGAAAAGTGAAAAGTGGTCAGAATAAACTCGAACTCTCAACTATCCAATTGAAAATACATAATGTAGTATATTGGCCGCACTATACTACAACATGTACTTTCATGGTTTAGCCCAGTGTTCCTATTATTTCGTGATCGGTTGTTGTAGTGGTGTTCCCCTTCAAAACAACTATTTATTCCATTTTCCAATCCAGGTTTGGATTGTAATGATGGTGTGCGTTACAGATCGTCCTGGTGCGTAGAACCGGCCATCGTGAGGACGCTCTTCATGGTCGATACATTTTAGTGTGCCAAGTACCGGCCGATGAAGTTTGTTTCCAGTAGCCAGGGAGCATACAAATGAAAAGAAACCCTCTTTAATAACGTACTACCCTCAAACGTATTTATCTACTTAACCAAGTTTTATCCAAAATTACCTATTTTTTATTATATATCGCCATACATGTTTTATTAAATAAATAATTATTAATTAAAAACAAACAATTTGATAATAATTAATTTATTGATGTTTATTAACTATTATTAGATTTTTTTCAAATAATATTAAATATTTATATAGGTTTCACTAATCTTTAATTAAAATAATTGAGACGCTTCGCTGATTTGAACTTTATAAATACACAAATATAATTTGTGTATATCAGCGAGGTTTTACCGGGTGGTTGTCTACGTAGGTTCGTGGCCTCGTGATTCTGGCTATTTTTCCAGCCCAACCCAGGCTGGGTGAGGTCTATGTGGTTAGCTAGTTTGTAAGATTCCAGCAAATGGAGGGTGAACCCCCTGTTTCGAATGACCAATAGATGATCAACAAACGTTGAATGTGAATTATAACCTCAATTTTGGATTTACCTACAATCGTATATCTCGTAAACCACTAGATACAAGCTGGAGCTAGGACTTTTTTTGCAACAATACAGAATCAAATATGTTATTGTCATATCTAATCAGTACCTACTAACTTTTTCTTTAAAAAAAAAGTGTTGTGACCAATTACCTATATGATCCAGAAATAGGACTTGTACTCGTCAAAAAGATTTTTTTTGTCTGTGATTTTATTTTAAATATGGATTAGAGAAACCTTCGATTCATGTTAAATTATTTTAAGATTAAAATTAATGTAGCAAAAAAAAAAATATTGTGTGCTATCCTAGGTTTATGCGACGTTTTCTTGTTTGATTAAATAGTTTCAGTGCTAGGAGTTTAAAATAGACAAAATAATAATAATAAATAGGCGTTTTTAATTACCTGAACCGGAATTAGATGCCTAATATATGTTAATCAATAATTATTGTAAAACTGGTTGCAGGTTTCTAGCGAGACTGAATAATTATTGTAAAAATGGTTGCAGGTTTCTAGCGAGACTGATTGAAATTAAGTCTGATATCTTGATTTAGATCTATTGTAGCAAATATTTCAAAGGGGCGGGCTCCTGCGACTGTGAGCAATTAATCAATAGTGGTAGCCGAATGTATGAGACTACAGCTCCAAAGTTTTTCTTTACTGCTAAAGATTTTCATCATACATCTAATCTTGGGGGCTACCATGTCAATCACTACAATATAATTAGGATACTAACATAATAATTTTGCAGAGTTGCTTTCTGTATTATCTTTCATACCGAAGGCGTAATTTCTTCCAGTCCGATGACTTGCTAACTTTCCATGAGGAAAAGATCATACTTGAAATTGTGGGAAGTTGCAGAGTCCACCTGAGCTGACGGTGTAAAATAACACAGAAAGCGACTCTGTATTATCATTATGTTTATAACTCTTGTGTTACTGACGTAATTATATTGCAGTGATTGTCATGGTTCCGGTGGCCCATGTCAATAATCAGCCTCCAAGAACGGATGTATGATGACAGTTAAAAATTTCAGGAGTAGACTAAAACTTATCTAGAGCTGCAGTTTCATACATCTGGCTACCATCGGGCACCATGATGCCACTATTGAATGAATGAATTGAATTTTCTATAGTAGTGGATATCTCCCCCCCCCCAGAACCGGGTCTATTTTAATTAATTTAAAATGGCATTTTTTATTGAAAAATAAAATAAAATTATTCGATTAAAAAAGAATGATAAATACATATTGTAAATATTAGATGGTTCAATTTGAAACAAAAAATTGGTACTTAAAGAGAAAAATATTAAATTGTGTTTTAAATTGAAAAGTCTTTGTGGACTCTAAAACGTAGGGTGAACAATTGTTTGGTATTATTTCTACAGGAATATTTCAAATAATCATCGTTATTTATTATCTTGAGTTTGGATTTTTTACTATAAATCAAAGTGAGTAAAAAATAGTGAAAAATATAATATGAAATGAGGATGATGTATAGTGAGATCAAGAGGTTATTTTTCATTGTCAACAAACAGAATAAACCAATTGTTTCAGAACAGACCAAGTAAACTTATCAACTCCTCCTTCGAATGGGGTTGGATTTGTTTTCCTTTTCGAGTGTGTGTTTTGAGCATGGTTTATTTTTGTTGTGGGTTGGCAAATAAAATGTTACCTAATGATTGTCAAGGGCAAAATGTATGTATTAGAAGTAAATTTCAACATTTTAGAAGTGTTGTTCTATGTGAAACATTGTAGCAATGATCCATTAACAAGCTACTTATGTCTATATTTTATTAGCCCTTGTGCTGTGGTAATGTACCTTTGAGGTCTTTGATCCCGCTGGTATGACTGTGTGGGGTTGGGGATTTTGGGGGTGTTTTGTTTTGTCACCGCCCAGCAGAGATTGGTATGATGAGAGTGGAATCATTTCTCTTATTTAAATTACTATTCTTCCAATATTAAAAATAAGTGCTGAAAATAGATTTCTCCCGACTCAACACAGGGACTATTTAAAGAACCTTAATAGTACCCAACAAGTCGGGGTAACCAAAATGAAATATTTAAATAAGTAAATTAATTCACATGATTTTTGTTGGTAATAATTTTTTTTAAAAAAAATCAGTAATATATGTATTTTGTTTGTAATACAGGACTTTTGTGAAATAGGCCCCTGGTCGCCTGATAGATAGTATTTATCCAGGGTACACCACGTGGAGGCGAAATCTAAATATTAATATCAGAAACATAAAGTTTGAACATGTGTTAGGTGTTTTTGTCTCTCTCTGTTTTGTCAAAAATAAAATTATTGTTGAGTTTTTGTTCCTGTCCTAGAAGAGATCCTCTCATTTTAGAAGAACCCTTGAAATTTATTCTCCCTCACTTCCCTAGGGACCGCAATATTTTACTATTATATGATATATTCATTTTTGCTTATTATTGATGTTAAGGTTGGTCTAACAAAAAGGGCCGATATAAAATGCGTATAACTTCTTTTATTGTAAAATTATTTTTTCTTCTGTTTTCAGATTCAGTGAGTTAAAACATTTGTCATTTTTTTATGGAAAGAAGATTGGTATTTTTAAAATAAATTTAATTGAAACAAATCACTTATTTCATAATTATTTGAAATTAAACTAGTTTCGAATCATTCGATTCATCGTTAGTCTATTTGAGTCGAAGGATGGAGGGTGACGCCCTCCATTTTTTTTAAAAAAATATTAATTATTTATTTTTATTTAATTGAATTTATAAAGGTATATTTTCTAACCTTTTAAAGCATCCTCCGACTCGACTGATGATGAACAAATAGTGTTTTTGGTAAGTGTTTTGTTTTAATTTAATTTATTTTCAAAGTATATATATATATATTTTTACCACAATTAACATGTTATTCAAAGGTAACACGTGAATAATGCTTAAAAATATGTACAGTATACTACTGAAAATGGTTGGCACTTTGACAATTCTTAGACGCAATGAAATGACGAATTGAGGATCCAGGATTCTTTCTCATATTATGACGCACTGTATTACGAGCACGTAATGGTGTTTTCATATCTTCTACAGACCCAGTTTGTTCAAATTTTGCTACTCCTAATAAATGGTCTCTTATTTGTTTGGTTATTGTGTTCAAAATTGTATTGAATTTCACGATAAGCATTTTAAATGGAACAACAATTTCGGTAGTAAGCTGCAAACATTTTTACGCATTGTTCACGTATTAATCCTTCCATTACAAAAAATGTCAAATGGTTAACTCACTGAATCTGAAAACAGAAGACAAAAATTATTTTAAATTAATTACTTTACTTTCCGTGTCAATCACGGAAAGTGATCGTGGTGGAAAGGTAGCATATTATTCTACTCTGATGACGTCGGAAGAGATGTTGATAACGCCGACCCCTTCCATATACTTCAATAGTGGTAAGTAAATATCTCAAATTCATGAGAATGAAATTCCATGGATTGGCTGGATTTGAACTCACGTCCTACTGTTTACCAGTCAGAGCGATATACCACTACACCACCAACCCATAATTAATTAAATAGTTATACTAATTTTACATGTGTCCTTCTTGTTAAAACACCTTGTATAATTATTTATATAATAGTAGATAATCATATTTATTTATTGAATTAATCAATAATTATTTTAAATTAGAATCAATTTAAATTTTAAAAGAAATAAATTATAATCAAATACATAATACATTCCATGAATTATTATTTATCATAAAAATAATTGTCAAACGTATTTTTTTTTTTTTTTATGGTTAATATCACTGCACCCGTTCCCACTTCATAATTTTTTGTCGTGGACTAAAAAAATAACTTGACAGACGATTGTTCCCCACTTGAAAAAAAAAGTTTACAATTCATCAGACTTCTTACACAGTCGGTGTCTGATGAATTATGGACTTTTTTCAAGCAGGGACACATCCTTCCGTCAAAGTTCAAATTTCAAAGGTCTCCTGACACAGTCGAGTCGGTGTAAGAAGTAGATGAATTATGAACTTTTTTCAAACAGGGACTTAACCTTCTGTCAAATTTCAAAGGTCTCCTGACACGGTGGGTGTAAGAAGTCTGATAAATTCTGAACTTTTTTTCTATCAGGAATACAAACTTCTGTCAAAGTTCAAATTTCATCGGTCTCCTGACACAGTCGGTGTAAGAAGTCTGATGAATTATGAACTTTTTTTAGTTTATCTTCCCATATACGAAGTATGGGCAAAGTATTGTATTGGTGAAATTTTTTTTTGGCTTTTCTGGAATAATTATTATGATTACATTCTAAAAAATGGGTCTAGAAAAAATGTGTGTCCGTCCAAAATCGTGTTCGCGCATCTACAGATTTGTCCGATTTTGATGATACTTATTTGGTTACAATACTCTTTTTTTAATTTGGCTTAGCGTCTATTTAACATCTATTGGTCATTCAAGACGGGGGTTTTACCCTTCAATCGGTGGAAACTTGCAAACCAGCTACCCGCATTGACCGCACCCAGCCTGGGTTGAGCCGGAAAAAAGCCAGCATCACGAAGGCGCGAACCCACGCGAACACCCACATGGTACAATCTCGCTGGACGTGGCTTGATTCAGTGACCTAACGGGAACTGGTGTATTCAACGTGCCATAGATGCTGGCTACAATATTTCTCGAGAGGGTGCTATTTTCAATGTTAGGTTTTGGACAATATTCCTTAAGGCCATAATTTCAGCCAAAACCTAACATTGAAAACAGCACCCTCTGGGGTCCATTTATGGGTCAAAAGGGGTCATTGTGGTATTTGTTAAGAAATACAACCGAAACATTAAACTGGTCGGGAGGAATTCTACAGGCACGGAAGGACACATACAAGCAACGCTCAGTAGATCTCACGCAGTTCAACGAACCATAAATTTGATTCACTAAATGCAAAGGGGACTAGATATAGCAGACGCGAGCTTGTGCCAATGCTGTGCGAAAGTTAAATATTGCCTAAGACATAGGTACATATACAAACATTTTTGGTATTGATGTAAAAAAAAACCCACCTATTTACAATATCCAATTTCTCTAACGGCACTATTGTATGATTTTTTTTCTTGAATGCGAGCTCTATGGGATAAAATTGAAACTACATAAATATATGAGAAAAAACACATTGTTGCCAAGTGTGTGATAATAACATTACCGTACGTACTTGATAAAATACTTTTATTAAGACGTAATAATCAACGGATAATCCTTCAATAAATTTCTACTAAGTAAAAGCATTTCTTATCTTGTCACCAAGGCCGTAAGCCGTAACCGAGGGATAGTCCCTGGATTTTTTTCGATCTATAAAAACCAATTAGTATTTTTAAAATTTTATTTTGCCAGATCTCGCATTCGAACGTGTAACTCTGAATTGCTGGCTAATCATAATTTTGCTATGTCCTAAATTAAGGATTAAGATACCACCTAAAACTTTCTCGCTATGAGTTGTTATGTTGACATGACAAAATTCAAGATATCGGACCTTGACTTACTGAATTTGGTAAAAAAAAAAAATCGTCCGATTTCAAGATATCGTTCTGAAAATGCAAATATGCATACACCCTTGAGTGTATGGTGACAATCGGTTGATTAGTTTCGGAGGAGTAGGGCAGTAGAGTCACAAAATTTTGTCGTTTGTAGAGAGTATAGGGCTATTCTTCGCTCTGCCCAATAATGCACTAGTACTCAGAATTGTAGGTGGTATCACTTGGTTAACCTTTTGTAAAGATTACCGATTCTAGAGTTTGCCCCTCTTCAAAGGCGTAAATTCTGCCGGAGTTTAGGGCTATTTTTCGCTCCGCTCAATAATATAGTGGAACTCCGAACGGTTGAACGGTAGGTATCATTTGGTTAACCTTTGTAAAGATTACCGATTCTAGAGTTTGCTCCTCCTCAAAGGCAAAAATTCGGAAGTATGCTCTCAATTTGAGAGCATTTGAAAAATTTCATTATGATAATTTTCTCACCGGGCCTCTTAGGCAATCTCAGGCCTGGGGGATTCTCTCCATTTCCTCCCCTCTCGTCGGGCCTGCTCTCAAATCCCCATTGCTTCCGAGCTACTCAATGTTATTTAACTTATTTATGGATATTTATCATATGAAATGAGGATGATGAATAATGGAACCAGCAAATCAAGAAGCTATTCATTGTCACCAAACAGAGAAAACGAATTTGTTTCAGAACGGATCAATTTATCCCACGGATTGGGTTTGCTTTGACTAATTTTTTTTTGTATATCAGTGGCGGAAACTCCTTAAGGGCAAAAGGGCTCCAGCTTCCCAAAAATTACAGAAAATAAAGCATACACATATTTCGTTTGTAATTAAATTTTTTACCTACCTAAGTATTAAACACATACACTGTGTTTGTGTTTTGCTGTTTTGATGAATGTTTTAAGTTTGCAAAATTAATGATTGTTTGGATATCTAGTCGCCTGATATGTTAGTTTAGCTCTGCCCAAGGTAAACCACGTAGAGGCGAAATCAATTAATTTTATTTAATGCAATTTTCCCCCTCAAGGTACGGTATATTAAATCCGTACAATTAATTGCAACACGTGTTTTTCGTACGGAATTTGACAAGTACTGAAAAGCTGTGTGAACTTTTTTCGATAATTTTGCCATTTTCAAATCGGCAACATTGTATAATCTAGTCTTGTTTATAAATAAAAAGGGAGTGTGTGAGAGAGAGGAAGAGCTTTTTCATCAATTCGGGAAAATCGCAACACACAAAACAAAACTTGGAAAGTTGAAATGCATAAAATATAAAAAAAATCGTTCTCGCTTTTCGTTTTATTGTAACCAAAAAATTATGATAATTTTCTATTAAAGTTATTTAATTTTGTAGTTTTTAAGTAGTCATTTTTAACAAACATTCAATTAAAAGTTCCTATTTTTTAGTGTATTCAATTAAATTTTGTGTTATAAAAATATTGTTACAAATCTTGTGTTTTATTAAATGAAAGTGTACTGTTAATTATTTTCTTAAATTTAGTTATGGAAACTGATCAACATTTTTGTTTAAGATGGAATAATCATCAAAATACATTAATATCTGTTTTCCATAATTTATTAAATAGTTCTACTTTAGTTGATTGTGCTTTATCTGCAGAAGGAAAAACAATTCAAGCACATAAAGTTCTGCTATCAGCATGCAGTCCATATTTTGCTGTAAGTTTTAATTTTCAAATATTTCTACCTATTTAGATTTTAATTATGCAAGAATGATTACAACATTTCATTATCTTAATAAAATCAGATTTCTATCATAAAATACCTATACAGTAAACATTCTTGAAACATATTTGATTTTTTTGTGAAACTTTTCACTTGAAACATTTCAATTCAAGGAAAAATATAAAATGGATGGAACCGTAACTAATTTATCTTTACATTCAAAGATAATACATTTAAGTTGCTATTGTATTTGTTGAGAATGTTACAATATTGTAAAGTGTTTTTTTTGTAATGTACGCAAATCATTATTTAAGAACTGTATCTCGTCAATGCATGTTAAATGTATACAATTTAATTTTGATGGGAAATTTGCAACTTTTCAGGGTTATTATTCAGATGAGATGATTTATTTTTTAGATTAGTTTCCGATATTTTTTTTATGATTTTGTAAGTTCTAAAAGGGAAATTGGACCATACTGGTGATAGGTGAAAGATACATGAGGGTGATGTCTTCTTCGTAGGCCGAGTCCACTTTTTTTGCTTAACTTCTGTTTAACATCTATCGGTCATTCGAGACTGCGGTTTCATAGTGCATTCTCTGGAAACTTATAAACCAGCTACCCACTTTGACCTCACCACTCCTGGGTTGGCCTGGGATTCCCGTGAATGCAAGCATTAACATAACTGGTCACCCACTTATTAAAACATCGCTGTATGTTGTCTAACTTAAGTGATCAAATGAGAACTGATGTATTAAACTTGCCAAAGTCGTTGGCTGATTTATGGTTTCAAAGGTTTTAATTTGTCACCCACCAAGTAAAGTCTAACTGGGCGTTGCTTGACTTCAGTGATCTAACGAGAACTAGTGTATTCAACGTGCCATTGACTTTGGCTCATTGGAACTCTAATAATTATAAAACCTAATCCGAAGGCTAAATACTGACGAACGATTTTTTTATTCAATTTTTCGTAAACTGAAACGCAAAATAATATATAATCTTGAGGAGTTGTTTTTTTCGTGGTCAAATCTTTTTCTCACAGTTGGGAAATCTTTTTCTGACAGTTTGTTTTTGTGGAAACCTGTGTCTGGGTTTTTATTAAGTTTTTGGGTTCTACGTAGTTTTAGGGTTTTGCTTTTTGCATGTTTGTCTTGTCTGCTTGTGAGAATAATGGTAAATGTCCTGTTTTTTGGTAAATAATAGTAAATATCCTGTCACACAAAAATACTTTTTAAAAGTGTCAAATCACCTGTATAAAACTAACGTGCGCAGAGATGAAGGTAGTCTGTGTTAAGGGGATTTTCTGAGTGCAGAGCTCTGGAATGTATTGGGCAGTAGTTGTAAGTTTATGACAACAATTTACAAAATATTGTACTGCACATATGTAAAACTCCTGAATATCTTTACTTTTATATATCATAAATTGAGACGTCCTGTGCTTTTTTTTATTTGTCCTGCGTTTGAAATTTTTCATCTGGTAACCCTGCGTAGGTAACTTTAAATGAAAGATATCAAATCTTAGAGATGGGGGGGGGGGGGGNTGGGGGGGGGTAATTTTTTATTTTTTTTAGCCTGTAAAATAATAATCCCATGTGCTAAATTAGTAGAGTTTTTGAATTAGGTGTTTGATTTCTGAAAATTTGCAACAAAAATAAAAAATAAACTGATAATCCAAGCATTTGTATTTATTTGCCAGAATAATCCTCGCGATGGCCGGTTCTATGCACTAGGGCGACCTGGATCGAATATCATCACAGTTACAGTCAGGGGCCATCAATTTTTTTCGGCAATCTCATATCAATCTTTTTCTACTATTATTTCAAATCTTAATCTATATTAAGAGTATCATCGCTACAACAACAACAACAACCTTTTTCAGACTAGTTATGAAGCTATGTACGAAATTTCTTCAACCCGGAAAGCGTTCTAACATTTTATATTAGAAATTATCTTCTTTTTTAACTTCATCTTTTCCCTATTCTATTCTATAGGGTCGTGTTGCTTTCCTTAAATCTACCATGCCACAACTTTCTATTGCGTCGAAACTATTATTTGCTGATGACTTTCCATTTTTGGTTTGAAGCAGCTGGATGCCCTTCCTAACTCCAAACGTTCTGTATTTACACGGGCTTAGGACCGTCACCCAATGAAGTAGGCTTGCTCCCCTCGCTGGCTACATCTTATATTAGAAAATATACCCCCTTCCATTTGCCCTGTAGAATAAGTGTTTTCAGGAAATGCACTGTTACACCCTGTGTAACGTCTACACAGGGTGTAACAGTGCATTTTTTAATCGCTTTCAACGAGATATATACTGGGAGCCGCTCCTTTCAAGCTCATAGAATATCCATAAAGGCAACGTCTGCCGATTGGAAAGTTCCACTTTCCGTTATTGCCACAGAAAATTTTCACTCGGAATCTACTTGCTTGAAAAGTCATGGGTACTTTGCGGACACATTTACAGCCACCAAACTTTAGTTCACCTCGGTGGAGAGGAAAAGGTTACGACATTGGGCTATACTTGAAGCGATTAAATCTATGCATGAAACTTTTGACCGGAATTTTTTCCTTGTTAACTTGCAATTGTATTAACTCTTTTTTGGACTTGTACCACGTCTGCCGGAGCATCGCGGGCAGATTTTTGTTTGCCCTTCTTTGTTAACTTCCAATTGTATTGGCTCTTTTTTATACTTGTACCACGTCTGCCGGAGCATCGCGGGCAGATATTGTGTTTGCTCTTCTTTGTTAACATCCAATTGTATTGTCTGTTTTTTGGACTTGCACCACGTCTGCCGGAGCATCGCGAGCAGTTACTGTGTTTGCCCTTCGTGTTTTGGCTTTAGGACGTTCTTTCTCATCTACTCGCGCTTTTTTCAAGAGCACATACAGGGGTGGGTTTTGAACCTTAGTGACAACTGCCTAAGGGTGATATATTGGACGATTTCCAACAAAAAATATTCCCATATAAAATGATCCATCTCGCGTGGTTTTCAAGATATCCGACATTTTGTTGATTTCCTATTTACGCTTAGTTTGTATTGAATAACTTTTTTTCTAATTGTCTCACGATGAAACGCTTTTCATTTTTGGAACTAACACAAAATTGTTCATGATAAATTATGGTTAAAACATGCTACAAATAAATGCTTACATCACCCCCTAGGTCGTTGTCAGTTTGTTTCACGACCACCCTGTATGCACCTTATGTGCTAATGTTTTACTCATTTTGAAATTTTCCTGTGGCTATTACGGGTTGAAAGTCTCGGTCATAACCACCAGACGTTGCTTTTCCCATCCTCCTAACCTTCCACATCATATCCTTTGACTGAAATTTGTTTACCTTATGAACTAGAATTCCCTTAAGAGTGGCTCGCAGTATCACAAGTAATGTATGAAAGTTCTTCCTTGCTGAAAGCATTTTTACATTTTGTAAAATAAAACATCTTCCTATTTGCCTCATAGAGCATGTAGTATCATGGAAACCAGTGTACGTTTGTCAATCATATTCATTAAGATAATTATGCTTGAATTAGGGGAGAGGGGTGTGTGTCGATAGTAAAAGATAGATAGATTTATTTACTTGATTTCTCAGTGGGATCTTTTGATGACTAGAAAGTGAATAGAGGGGAGGCAGAAGTGGATACCGGGAGGGGGGGGGTGATCGCCCCCAACCAGACCTGAAGAATTTGAACGTCGAAACACTTTTCTCATATTTGGTGTGTATAAATATTACTGACTTCTATGTTGATTGTAATTTGGAGCCTCGATCGACCCCCCAACAGGATATTTGTCTCTTAGGGGAGGGGAAACAAGTGAAGTCCATGCATGACTTACTGACTTCTGTAAGGAAAATAAATCATAAGATTGTGAGATTCAAGTAATATAGGTGACATCCTCACGGGCCTTGTCTATTTTAACTGATGGTGTAAAATGACACAGAAAGCAACTTTGTAATATCATTCAATCAATAGTTACATCAACGTTTCGGACGTCAGCTGGATATATGAGAACGCAGTTCCTAAGAAGTTGTTGTTGCTAATGTATTAAATTTTCATTAAAAATCTCACCTTGGAGGCTAATAATTGGCATGGGACCCGCAGAACAATTGTCAATCTCTGTAATATAATTGCATCAGTACCACAAACATTATAATTGCTTTCTGTGTTATTTTACACCATGTATTCGGCCCGTGAGGATGTCTCCTCAAGTAACAGTTCACAATCTCAAGTATGACATAATTATTAGATTGGATGTTATTTTACACCATGTATTCGGACCTATTTTTATGGCAAAAAAAAATAATAAAGATTTGGGGGCCAAAAATTGAGGGGGGCGGTTCTCGTGACGATTCCAAATCTGGCGCGTAATTAGACCCTAAATTTGATATACCTATTTAATTTGAAGTCTCTGGCTCTTACCATTCTCTTTTTAGACAGGATTAATGAAAACCGCTTTAAAGCGATAAAAACCGGCAGCAGTATATTTGATTGAGCCCAAAAGTCTGGAGCTAACTGAGACACCAAATATGACATACATACAAAATTTCAAATCTCTAGCTAATTACCATTCTCCTTTTAGACAGCAATACTGAAAACTGCTAAAAAGCGGCAAAAATTGCCATGGGTGCATTCGATTGCACCCAAAAGTTTCGGGGCACAATTAGAGCCCAGGTGGGTGGGACCTATATACCAAATTTCATCCAAATCGGTCAACGCTAAGTGGCAAAAGTGTCCATCACGGCGGACGGCGGACAAACGGATTTTTTTTTATTCGATTTTTGGATTCTGCGTACCTTGAACCGTATAATATCAAATTTTGAGGGGGAGTGACGATTCCAAAGGTTCATTATTGAAAATAATAAACCAAAATGTGTGTTTGCTTTTCCTTGGATACATGCGAAGATGTATGCTATACTATAAGTATGCGGCTGTCTGCGAGTATCCCAGCAACTTGCCAGGTGGAGTCTATCTCACATTGAAAATAATAAACCAAAATGTGTGTTTGTTTTTCCTTGGATACATGCGAAGATGTGTGTTATACTATAAGTATGCGGCTGTCTGCGAGTATCCCAGCAACTTGCCAGGTGGAGTCTATCTCACATTGAAAGAGTGTTCATATTTTTCTCAATGTATGCAACTTACAATCGACGTTGTTGTGCTTTGTGTGTACAGTTACCGAGGAGCGTACATATCAGCTCTATCGAAAGATCTAAAAATAAATTCTGTTTCTTCAACTTCACATCTCCCCCCTACAACGATTTAAGATTTTGTACTTTGTTATTTTTATTTTAAGTTTACATTTTTTGTTGTTCTTCTCTTCATACAAAGCTTCCCTTCTCTCGTATATGTTGTGTTTGTGTGTGTTTAATTTTATATTCTTGCTTGCTTGTTTTATGATAGAAAATAAACTGGGGAATGAGAAATGTTGTTAAATAATTTTTGCGTGCCTTTATGTATTCCCGAAGGCATATTTTTTTCCAATCCAAATTATGACTTTTTAACTTTCAAACCATATGATAATCGTGGTTCTTAGGGTCCATGCCAATTATTAGCCTCCAAAATTTAGACGTATGATGATAATAAAAACATTAGCAGCAAACGACAACAAAACAAAGCTGGATGCATACATCCGGCTACATACCGAAGTGCCAAGTCAATCTGGAGTTTTGGGGGAACAGTCATTTATTAGCCTTCAGCACTTTTTTGGTCGAAAAAAAGGCATTTGGTTAATGATAATATTACCCTGTCAAGGTTCGACTGATTTTAACTGGGTTACCCTCTCCCTGTCAAGGATCGATTGATTTTAACTGGGTTACTCTCTCCCTATCAAGGATCGACTGGTTTTAACTGGGTTACACTTTCCATGTCAACGATCGACTGATTTTAACTGGGTTACTCTCTCCCTGTCAAGGATCGACTGATTTTAACTGGATTACTCTCTCCCTATCAAAAATCGACTGGTTTTAACTGGGTTACTCTTTCCATGTCAACGATCGACTGATTTTAACTGGGTTACTCTGTCCCTGTGAAGGATAGACTGATTTTAACTGGGTTACTCTCTCCCTGTCAAGGATAGACCGATTTTAACTGGGTTACTCTGTCCCTGTCAAGGATAGACTGATTTTAACTGGGTTACTCTCTCCCTGTCAAGGATAGACTGATTTTTACTGGGTTACTCTGTCCCTGTCAAGGATAGACTGATTTTAACTGGGTTACTCTCTCCCTGTCAAGGATCAACCGATTTTAACTGGGTTACTCTCTCCCTGTAATGGATAGACTGATTTTAACTGGGTTACTCTCTCCCTGTCAAGGATCAACCGATTTTAACTGGGTTACTCTCTCCCTGTAATGGATAGACTGATTTTAACTGGGTTACTCTCTCCCTGTCAAGGATCAACCGATTTTAACTGGGTTACTCTCTCCCTGTCAAGGATCAACCGATTTTAACTGGGTTACTCTCCCTGTCAAGGATCAACCGATTTTAACTGGGTTACTCTCTCCCTGTAATGGATAGACTCATTTTAACTGGGTTACTCTCTCCCTGTCAAGGATCAACCGATTTTAACTGGGTTACTCTCTCCCTTTCTAGTTTTAAACTGAACAAAGTGTTTTCTAGTTTTAACTGAACGATTTTGAATTTGAATGTCTGATTGAACGATAACTCTCGAAGTCTTTGGTTCTTTTTTGATGAAACTTTTTATGGACATATATCATGTTCATGACATTTGCTGAATTTTGGTTTATTATTTTCAATAAAGAACCCTTAGAATCGTCACGAAAAAAAAGTAACCCAGTTAAAATCAGTCTATCCTTGACAGGGACCCCCCCAAAATTTGATATTTTACGTTTCAAGGTACGTGGAATCCAAAAATCGATTTAAAAAAAACGTTTCTCCGTCGTCCGACGCGCGCCGTAATGAGCACTGAGCGTTGACCTATTCGGATGAGGTCCTATCTGGGGTCTAATTGTGCCTTTTGGGTGCAATCGAATTCACCGTTAGCGGATTTTTTCGCCTTTTAGCGGCTTTAACTTATCCTGTGTAAAAAGAGTAGTAAGAGCTAGAGACTTGGAAGTATGTATGTCTCATATTTGGGGTCTAATTGTGCTCAGAACTTTGGTTTTTTTTTGGGGGGGGGGTATTTTTTTAGCCAGTAAAAAATATACTCATGTGTCACTTTGACAATGTTTTTTGGAAGCTGCACTACCCTGGTCCTTATATGCATTTTAACAAAACGAAGTCTTCATTTCACATATAACTAAGTACTTTTTTGAGTGGAAAAAATCATAAAATAATGTCCCAGTATTTTCTGAGCTCTCTGATTTCGTAGCACCCTATACCCTGTGTGTGTGAGCTGTACACATGGAGGTATGCACTTACAGTATAAATAAATAATCATTGAAACACAAATTATGAAAGCACGCTCTAAATGAGTCATCAATGTTTATTGTGAGGGGACGATAGTTTGCTGATTAGAGAGGAGAGTCGAATTGCGGAATTGTACCGCTAGAAAGCGTCTTTCTTTTGACCATAACTCGACTTGAACTTTTGATATTCTTCCTTTAGGTAACGGAAGTATTCATTTCAAACGTATTACCACTCCAATGCAATATTCTACAAAAGGCATACTGGCTTCACTCGCGCCACATCGCACGAGTGTTTTCATAACCACTCCTCTATGAGAAAGCGCACACTTCAATAATGCGAAATAGCAGCCTCAGTAGCTCAGTTGGTTGAGGCGGTGGATTCGTAACCAGGAGGCTGTTGGTTCAAATCCAACTCCATCCCCCCTCTTCGACACAAGATTTGAAATAGAAGAGGGCGCCTTTAAACATATGCATTTGTATATATAAAAAAAAAGTTTCTTCATAAATAATTAGAAATAGTGTTTTTAAAAGTGTTGTTGTAATTTATTTTTTAAAAGCAACTTCTCACTTTTACTTACGGTTTACTTTAAAGTCTTCCCGAAATAAGCATGATTAAGACCCGATCCTACCACGACGTGTTTTCGGGGAGTTTCATCTAACACTGTGTCAACCTGTGTTAATACAATTCCCAAACCCGAGTGTTTCAAAACTTGGCTTTTGGTAGGACCGGACCTAAGTACAAAAATAATGTGGTGCTCGTGACGTCAGTATTTTTTTATATCATCGAGCAGTATCGGCGTGAATCAATACTAATTTGATGTCACATTATCGACCTATCAGCAACTTTTGAATGATCTCTTAGCGGTGTTGGAGAGTTTTTTTTTCTTCTTCAAACTTTGAGAGCACCATTGTGATTATCTCAATGTTCAATTTTTAATCGTGTCTTTAAGTCAAATGCATCTGGCCCCGTTGTAACAAACACTTCTCAATACTAATTCGGGATGTTGCGATATTATCGATATCGATATTTTCTTTTGATATTTCCGATATTTATATTGATATCAGGGATTCGATAATATTGGATATTGGCAGAAAAATGTCAATATCGATATCGAATCCGAATGTCATAGGAAGGGTCCTGGATTGACACTTCCTCCCCTATTTTATTCAATGGTCATCCCTAGCAGCTCGTTGTTATTGTTTCTATTTTTAGTCTGCTGTGCAATTGATCACCGATTTTTATTGGAGTTCTTCCTATCAGGGGATTGTGGAAATTATTCTATTAGCTTTTCTTTTAGCTGCAGAGATTATTTTCATACTAGCTGTTTTCCCGTGCTTCGCTACGGTTACAAAATTCAACAAAAATTTCGAGATCGGGAAATTAAATCTTCTCAATTTTATATTTTTGGTGGAACCGACCCCTAAAGTGATCACGGCTCCTATTTAGAAAATTCAATATTTTACTCATATATTACTTTTTGCACTGCGGAACACGTTCGTATAAAATTTCAGCTTTCTCATCCCAAAGTGATACTTCTTAACTATGGGTTTTTAGTGGAACCGACCCCCAGAGTGAGCACCGCTCCTAGTTAGAAAATTTAATATTTTACTCAAGTATATTACTTTTTGTACTTCGGAACACATTTGTATCAAATTTCAGCTTTCTCGCTCATCCCGAAGCGGTACTTCTTAATTCCTATTTTTTGGTGGTGAAAACCGTCCATAAATCGGGGAGAAACCGGAAATTTTCAAATTTTATATTTTTTATGGGGTCCTTATATACTGTTTTGGGGGGTCTGTTCTCGGTAATTTTTCGTTATCTCTTTTAGTTTGTCCAGAAAAATATTGCAAAAAGACCCGCTAAATAGCGTCATTTTTGGCGGTAACTTGCTCCCACTTTAACATTAATTTTTTTCCTTTCTTATTACGCACCTACATACTAAAAGGAACCCGTGTACCAAGTTTCAAGTCTCTACGTTTAGCCATCGTGGAGCTACGTTGATTATCAGTCAGTACGTCAGTATACCAACTGGGCTTTGCGTTTTATAAGTTAGATTGAGAAAGGTTTTTATTTTATTATTATTATTATTATTATTATTATGTGAGAAGTCCACAGGAATATATTTATTCCGGAGTTTTCATTTCTGAATTACATCTAGAATATACCTTATCCTTAGGACGTCATTCAGATATCACATAATTTTATTATCAAACTCCAAATTATTATCATTTTGCATTCCATTTGCTGGTTTTTAAGTAATCATGTAGAGTAAACTAAGCTAGCAAAGTTTAAATTAAGCTTCAATTCTCACATGATCATAACTTTTTAAACTGGAATCCGAACCGATATCTTTCGATATTGCCGATATCGATATTTCCTTTGCGATAATATTGCGATATCGATACCGGAAAAAATATCGTTATCGATATTGGATATCGCATAAAGACCAATATCGCAACAACCCCAATACTCATTTGATATCCAACATTACGACAAACATGCCATCATTATCTAATTTGATCCTCTTTCTTTTTGTTCACAGACTCTGTTAAGTCAACATTACGACAAACATCCCATCATTATTCTGAAAGATATAAACTATACAGAACTGAAATCAATGATGGAATATATGTATCGTGGCGAAGTGAACATATCACAAGATCAGTTGGGAGCATTTCTAAAAGCAGCTGAAAGTTTACAAATCAAAGGTCTCACAGATAATGGTGGAGTCAATAAAAAAATCAATGACGTAGCCACAATGTCAGAAAGTTGTAACAATCTTCATCAACTTGATGAAGATAACAATTCTACATTAGGAAGATCTATGGATGAAAGTATAACACCTATACATACACCCAATAATTCAATAAATAAAAAATCCGTACATAAAAAATCCGCACACACCACACCGTCGTTGTCGTCGGTTCCTATTCAAGAAAGAAGTCCTTTACAAAATACAAATGGATGTATATCGTCAACACAACAAACAATTTTACCTCCACCACCTTTATATCCTGGATTAAATAACCCAAATATAATAGGATTGAAAAAGGACAATGAAAAAATACATGGTGTTAAAAGACGTAAATTAAATACACCTGTTAAAAATTTTGAAAATATCGTATCTCCTGGTGAATTGGTTGAAACTCGAATTGAAGAACTTCCAACACAACCGAATAAATTTATAGATCCTAATAATGGAACTGGTTTGATTGGTAATCTATTAAATAATGGTGTCTCTCCTGGCGGCGGTGGTATTGTTGCTCCTCCTTCTGCTGTTGTTCCTTTAATAAATACAAATATAAATGATTTTGGTGAAGATTTAACAAAAACAAAAGAATTAATTAATAATAACATTCATAATAATAAAACACAACAAACAATTCGAGATAATTCGGTACAAGATAATCGTGAATGTTCGGATATAACAAATTTAAGTGAAACAAATGTTAAAAGTACGAAAATAAACGAATCAATTGTTGATGATAATCCGAATAAATCCGAATGTAATGATACTAATATTCGTGATAGAAATATTCCCACCGGTTTAGTTGATGGAAATTCGTCAGGCGTTGATGATGTACGGAGAAATAAATTGGCTGATGTTAGTATGGAAAAGTTTCTAGAGTTTCAAGAAAAAATGAGACAAATTATGAAACTTAATAATATACCTTTTCCACCGCCTCCTTTTGTGGGTAAAGATGAATTAGGTGTTCATGGTGGAAATGTTACTAACAAACCGTTAGATTTTAGTAAAATAGATCCAAATTTGATTGGTTCATCCAAATTAAATAATAGTGGCTATTCAAGTGGTAAATATGATACAAGTGCTTCTGCTGTAGCTGCTTTTGCTGCTGCTAATGCTTTAGCAAAAGCTAATATGATTGCAGCAAGTACTGGTGGGAATATTTCTGTTGGTAATAATTCGTTAGAAGTGTCACCCAAACTTTTAATACCCAAAATGGAAATGTCTCAGGATGATACCGAAGAAGAATATGACTTTAATGAGGATGACTATAACACCGGAGAAGATGGAGAAGAAAGAGTCAGTCAGGATAGAAGTGGAAATTTTAATGGATCGATTGCCAATAGTGTTCACAGTGATGACGGTAAGTTGGGACTTTACTTCTCATAGCTACGAGCGACAAATCCAACTCTTAAGAGGATGGAGTTGGGTTTATTGGACTTTACTACTTAACGGGTTGAAAAAATAGGGAGCAGACATACTATTAATTTTTTTCTGAGCAACGAATCTAACTTAAAATAGGATTAATTGAAAGTAGAAGGTTAATTTTCACGATTAAATGGTGGGAAATACGAGAAAACTCACTTCTAAATGTTTAATTTACAATTTTATTGTTTGAAAATCGACAAAACTTTGGAGAAATCAAATGCTTATTCGGATTTTTTTTTAAATATGCCCAGAATTTTTTATTTGTTTATTTAAACAAACAAAATTTAACAGGTTAGGTAATATGAAAGGAAAAAATCACTAACATTTAATTTATTTTATTTTTTTCCGAATGGTGCAAGAGTTTTTTGGGAGCTTTATGAGAAGAACAAGTTTAATCGAGGCATGCCCGATCAAAACGTTTCCTAACTTCTCGGGGGGGGGCGTTCATCTTAACGCTTATATTGATAAAATAAACAAACTTGCACTGGAATTTTTTCATGTTGGTACAACTATGTCTGCTTCAGTTCAATATATTCAAATAGTTCAATAAATGCGAAAGAAAAAGGTTTTTCCAAAATGAATTAAAATTAAGGTGAATTAATTAGTGAGGTCAAGTTTTGTCTCAACGATTTTTCTTTAAACATCTGTTTATCTGTATCTTCCACGATCCCTGGGTTGGTCGTGTGTTGGTAAGACGCTCTGACTGGTGAACAGTAGGACGAATTTGAGATATTTACCATTATTTGAGGACATGGAAGGGGTCGGCATTATTAACATCTACTCCGGGCGTCCTCCGATTAGCATAATATGCTACTCAACCCTTCCCCCAACATCACTTTCTGTGTGATGGACACGGAAAGTAAGTAAAGTAATTAATCTCCCACCCCTAAAATGTTTACAAAGACTTTTTAAATTATATTAAACCACATTTTAAGTTTGTAACTTGCTCCAAAAAAAATTAATAGTATCTGTCTGGAACTAAAAAATATAATTTTTATAGTGACTACAAATATCCTAAAGTAAGAGGTAAATCAGAAAATAGCATCCCTCAGATGGAAATATCATCCCTTAACGGATTTCATGTCAAAATTTCGGAAAAATATTTTTTTCGACCGATTTTTACTCGAAAATGTAGGAAAGAAACGACAGTATATTTGTTTTTATTTTTTCAAAAATAATTTTTTTTCGGAATTTTTTTTCTGCAAATTTTATTTTTGTTTTGTTACTTACGTGATTTCGTTTTGAGAAAAAGACAAAATGTTCGTGAAAACTGAACAAATACAGATTGTACAAGTGGGCTTATTTATTGTTGGGAATTATGTATTTTATAACTTGTTAAATTTTTGCAACGTTTTTATGGACCACTCTGTATTTAACACTTCGTATGAGAGTGACAGTAACGCCAAGCTTCTAGGACCAACTAAATTCCAAAGGGGGACCTAATACCAAACGCCACGCTTCTAGGAACAACTAAATTCCAAAGGGGGGACCTACATATGTCGCAACGGACGAACGGATTTGTTTTATACGACTTTGAATTGTACGAACGGTAAATATAAATTTGGAGGGGAGGTATTTCTTTAGGTGATCTATTCCAAATTTTAAGGAGGTCATATTGATAGTAGAGAAAAATCTCTGTCAGTGAGACACATGGGTTATTATTTTACTGACTAAAAACTAAAAATACACCTCCCCCCAAAAGTTCTGGGGCACAATTAGACCCTAAATTTGACATTCAAATTTCAAGTCTCTTACCATTCTCTTTTTAGACAGGATTATTGAAAAACACTTAAAAAGCGGTATAAACCGCCAGCGGTTTATTTGATTGCACCCAAAAATTTCGGTGCACTAAGTGGTAAACTTGCCCATCACCGCGGAAAAGGTTTTTTTTTTATTTTTTTTATTCTACTTACCTTGAAACGTAAATTTAAGGGGGGGGGAGTGAAATGGAGACGTGTTTCGCTGTAAGATGTGTTCATAATTTCTTCTATAAAATACACTCTCTGCATTTTCAACTTTGTATGACCTAGGTGGCATCATTTCCATCTTAGTCTCACGAGGACTTTTCTGAAACCAGTCTTTATCCCCAATGTTTTAGTTCACACACCATGATCCTAATTTAGGTACCAGTTCTATCAGGCCAGCATACACTATGCATGAAACAGTACGCTCTCATAACATATAGGGCCCACTTTATTATGTGCCAGTTGCCAGTCCTACTTTCATTTGGCCATTTTTTTTTNTTTTTTTTTTTTTTTTTTTTTTTTTTTTTTTTTTTTTTTTTTATGAACGTCTCTTAACATCTATGAGTGTATTCAACGTGCCATAGACTTTGGCTTAACTTTTTTTTACTTAGATTTTGTTTTTGGTTTCAGGGTTTGAAAGATATAAGGATTTTCTATCAAACACAGATCTGTCATCACTTCAGGATAATCCAGGTAAAAAAAGATATATGTTTACTTTTTGGATGGCGTGTTAGACAAAACTTCTGTGATGACGCGACGTCGATGTTTCATGTGGGTACACTATTAAAAACGAAAATAACTTCTTGTTTTGTGAATTGTAGACATCCACCCGGTTGACCCAATAGGCCCGAAAACTAATATTTCAATTTTGAATGACCACACCAATTTTCACAAAATCAAACAAAGCGTTCGAGAATTATCGTTTAACGAACAAACAGACGTTTAAAGAAAAATCGTAGATTTTGTTCGACAGTAATTAACAATTCTCACAGTAATTGTCTCTCAGCTTGTACTGAGAGAGTACCAGGTTCAATTGCTGGTCGAGTCGAAAATTTGAGAAAGGTTTTTCTGAATTTTCTACTTAATCTGGTTTTGTTTGGGAGGTAACTCAGCCTCCTGAGGAGTAGCTATGGTAGTAGCATTATGAGGTAATTGCAGTTAAGTGTAGCTTAGGCTTAGTGATATTGGAGTGATTGTTAAAAATATCTTGAAATGCTATGATGCCCACAAGCATTGTGACATAATAACACAAAGAATTATACATTTACATAATTCACTCTATAACAAATAGTAGCGTCAGTTTGTAGTCGGACCTGAGGTCAATCAATCTGGTAACATAGAAAATTTTACTCAACTCCAAAGAAATTCTGTGATTGTCCGGTGTATATTGCCGATCAGGTTCATCATTTGTTAATAATTAACGAAACGAAGTGAGGTCAAGTTTTGTCTCAACGAATTTTCTTTAAACATCTGTTTATCCATATCTTCCACGATCCCTGGGTTGGTCGTGTGTTGGTAAGACGCTCTGACTGGTGAACAGTAGGACGAATATGAGATATTTACCATTATTTTAGGACATGGAAGGGGCCGGCATTATTAACATCTAGTCCGGGCGTCCTTCGATTAGCATAATATGCTACTCAACCCTTCCACCAACATCACTTTCTGTGTGATGGACACGGAAAGTAAGTAAAGTAATCACGATCACTCTCGAACGTCTTGTTCGATTCGGATGACGGTTCTACGCACCAGGACGACCTGGAACGCATACCATCACAGTTCCAGTCAAGGGTCATCAAAATCTTTTCGGTAAACTCATATCAATCTGTTTCTACCACTTTAATTAATCATGCATCTATAAATGGAAAGAACGGTTGATTTTGTGAGAAAAACCGCTGCTGCTGCTACTACTACTACCTAGTTTGGACATTTATGAAATGCCCAAACTAGGTAGTAGTAGTTGCTGATTTGTTTTTGGGCTACCAGTGGCCTCATCATGTTTGCCATTTTTGCAAAGTGAAGTGTACAATTCACAGAACGATTATTTTACTTTCTATTGGTGTACCTTAACCATAGCCAGTCATCCTATGGAAGCGACTACAAACTTACGCTACTACGAGCGACTTCAAGCAACTACACACAATAAATCAAACTCCGGCCTCATGGAGTTGGATTTGTCGCTTTTAGTCGTCCGTTTTAGCGTGAGCTTGTAGTCGCTTCCTAAGAAAGACCGCATATAGCTGGATACCGGATACGTCTCAGAAGTAGATCTAATTTTAGCATGTTTTTTTATAACTGTGGTAGTTTCATGTTCCATGAGGCATTTCGCAATGGATTATAATATGGGGCCGGTTTGCAACAGCTCGCCAAGAGTTGTTGATACTTGAGAATCCTTGCGGATAATGCAGTAGCTTCTCCTTGTTTTCTGCATGAGTATTGGAAAAGATATCGTTTCCGACCCTTTTGCCTTAGTCGTCTTTTACGACTGGCATGGACTTGGGTGCCTTGGAAGTATTCTTTTTAAGTCCCCCTATCCGCAGGGAATAAATATGAAAGAAAAAAAATACACAGTCATGCCATTATGGGAGTCCGCCGAATGATCGACCTGATTCTGCGGACTCGCATTCATTTGCTTTTCCTTCCACATGTGCAAAGATGTGTGCTATGCAATGAGATAAGTAAGAATGTTGTTGTCCGTGAGGACCCTAAGATGTTCCCTTAAATTAAAACGACTATCTACCAAGTAGGAGGTTATTTTGCGTTCTTTAATAGGTTTGTATGGACTTATTCCTGTCAGTAGTATTTTTCTGAAAATGAAAAATAATCCATGTGTGGCCAATATTTTTTAATCCCTCGCCTCCCCGCTATAATTTATTTCTCACAGATTTTTATCCTTGTATTTGCATAATTAGTCCATTGCGTATACAGCTTCTTAAGGAGCATTCACACTAAGCAGTGACAGTGCCAGCCAGTGATTCAGTTCCGCTCTAGTATGAACATGTTCCTTCAAAATGCCTGGAAGAATATTTTTAATTTTGCCGGGCGGTTGCCGGGCGGATCACTTTCCGGTCGCGGCACTGTCATTGCTTAGTAAGGAGCATTCACACTAAGCAGAAACTGTGCCAGCAAGTGATTTAGTGCTTCTCTAGTATGAACATGTTCCTTCAAATGTCTGGAAGAATATATTTAGTTTTGCCGGGTGGATCACTTACCGGTCACGGCACTGTCACTGCTTAATAAGGAGCATTCACTCTTAAGCAGTGACAGTGCCAGCAAGTGATTTAGTGCCGCTCTAGTATGAACATGCTTCAAAATGCCTGGAAGAATATTCTTAGTTTTGTCGGGCGGATCACTTGCCGGTCACGTCACTTTCAGTGCTTAGTGTAAATGTTCCTTTACTTTAGATAATATTATGTGCTCTCATATACCATTTAATCTTTTCGAGGAGAAAAGGTGAAGGTGCAATAAGGTAAGTGTTTTTTTTCTTCTTCTTTCATTCATTTACAATGCCCCCACTGTGACAAGACAAGGTGTGTTCTTTGCGCAGAAAATGATGACGTCATGAGTATCATATTTTTTTTTTTACGTAACCTCAAGCTATATACTTCAGATCCTCCTGGAGTTGTATTTGTCCTTTGAAGTCGCTCATAAAAGCTTTTTAGCGTGAGCATGTAGTCGCGCATAATCAATTTCAAAGGACCCATAGGTAATCTTTTCTCTTCAAATGCACTTTTTGTTCCAAAATGTTTCATATTAGTCTGTGTTTATTTTACTCATGTCTTATTATTTTTAAATTTTCTTCTTGGTTAATCCAAGGTATTTCTGAATTATGAATTGAATGAAAAATACTTCTTGTGATTTTACAAAAGAAGAAATAATATTCTATTAGTTTATACAATATACATACTAAATGTACATACTATTTTTTACATGTTTATAAATGGAGTATATTTTGAAACAAGACATAGAATTGATTCGAGCGCGCATGGACGTGCACCGAGCCATGTTTCAGAAAGCACCAGTGTATCTTACGAAGCAATTCATCTGGATTTTCATACCGTCAGACATACGGTTTTACACCAATACACGAATCTAACAAGTAGTGCTTCTTAAATTCTTTGTTTAATATTATTTTATTTATCTAAAAAGAAAAAAAAAAATGATATTTTCCCCGTATGATAAAAAAGTCACTGCAACTTATTTCATTTTTTTTAATCTCCACACGAAATATTCGTCATTTTAATTAATCGATATTATTTGAACGATAACAAGAAAGTTCAAATAAAATTGTTTATATGGAAGTGATTCGATGTTTGATGATGTGTGAGATTTATAAATAAAATAATGTAGAATGTACTTCTTTTGGATGAGTAATTATCTCTTTGATATGTATCCTTTGCTCCTTATGAAGTAAAATAAATGCATTGTGATCGTAATGAAAAAAATATGTTTCTTTTTTTCACTTTTAAAAACGTTAAATGTTTTATTTTCATTGTTAAAGAGTAGAAACCGAGCTCTATTAATATGCGGACTGTCGTTTCGTCTGTGAAAAGAGGATTGTATTCAGAAACTTTAGTAGTATAAAATTGTTGTTTTTTTAGCCGATTATGGTGATCTTTGTCTATGCAAAAAATACCAAAAGTCAAAATTGCACGAATTATTGTAATTTTGACAATTAGGTACTACAAAAATCGTCAAAATCATGACTTAATTAACCATGGTAAAGGTCTCGCCTGGTAAAAAGCAGATCGTGAATTCAATAAATAACTGAGATCTAAGTGTAAGGTGGGTAAAAATATGTTACAGTGTTTTTATCAGGGCTGCGGAGCCTTCGATAAAAACTCTGGTTCCTTTATACAAAATCACACGGCTCCGGCTCCGCAGCCCTGGCTGCAGAGCCGTCGATAAATACTCTGGCTCCGGCTCCAGCTCCCCTTTATAAGAAAAAGGGGCTCCAGCTCCTTTATACAAAATCACACGGCTCCGGCTCCGCAGCCCTAGTTTTTATCTCGGTAAAGTGCCACTGACAAAAGACAGTGTACGACGCGGACTACCGGATTTTTTACTCTATTTTTCTTGATTCTACGTACCTTGAAACCTAAAATATCAAATTTTGATGGGAATTTTTTTTCGCTGTCGATTCCAAAGGTCGATTTGAAATTAATGAATCCAAAAATTTGTCACAGGATTCTATCTCCGAAACGGTGGAGGAGGTAGCGCAATTTAAAATCTTCACCGATGTTGTAATATTAGATCCCTTTTAGGTATTATCGTTGTCTCCTGTCTAGTTATTTTATGTTTTGATTTTGCAGACGACCTCGGTCAACATCAAATGTGTTTCTACTGTAATACGTATCTTCCAAATGACGTCTCACATTTGGTAGCTCACTGTGAATCTTGTATTCAAATGCCTTCTAATTATGAACATCTCTCCTCGTATAATATATGCAAAACGTCTCCTTCGTCATCTCCTCTCTTGAACGGAGGATCGTCTCTTTTTCCTTCTAAAATTTCATGTTACGCTTGTCCTTATTCAACGAACGTTAAACCTAACCTAAGAAATCACATTCGTCGTCATATTGGAGAGAAACCATTTAAATGTTCAAAATGTCCTGTTTCTTTTATACAGAAGTGTGCATTAAAATCGCATATGAGAACACATACGGGAGAGAAACCATATAAATGTTCTTTGTGTCCACATAGAGCCGCTACAAGTTCTAATCTTAACAAACATATACAAATTAAACATTCATAGATAGTGAGCAAGCTAAAAGAGAAAACATATACAAGTTCTGTTTCCCTTATTAAATGTCTGCTTTAAAATGATATGCGGGAACACATACGGGAGAGAAACCATATAAATGTTCTTTGTGTCCACATAGAGCCGCAACAAATTCTAATCTAAAGAAACATTCATTGATACGAGAACACATACTGGATAGAAATCGTATAAATGTTATTTATATACAGCCGATAAAAGTTCAAATTTTAATAAACGTGTTTGTACACAATACAACATTCCAGGATAGTAAGCGAAACAAACGCGTAGTACATTAGGGTTGCCATAGACTTGAAAAAAACAAGTCAGGCAAATAGATTAAATTAAAACAAATCTTAATGTAAAAATAAGCGAAGGATGTCCTTTGTCCCACCTAAAACAAGGGGGGGGGGCATAACAGGCATGTCGGTTGATTATTCAACTATTTAATTATAATAATTTCTTTCGCTACAAAAGATGGTACCACTTTTGGCCGAAAAAATCAACCCCCCACCCATATCGCACGATATCATCTCTGCGATTGGCGCACCGCAAAAATGTTCTGTTAACGGTAGGTTTTCAATTGTACCTACTCAGAAAACTTTTACAGTCATGAAACAAATAATAAAGTCTATAATTGTTGGTTTTTTTATATATTCTTGTTTTATGTTCCAATTTTTTTCATCCACAAAGGAAATCCTTTATAACAAACACTATTGATTTTTTTCCCGATCAAAGGATAGAAAATTCGAACTATGTAGAAAGAATTCCACATAAAAAAATCCGTAACAAATGGATTTATTATCTTTTCTAGTAACGAATATCTTTTTGTGTAACTAACAGTAACGACAAGCTTCGAGGGACCAACTAGACACCGAACTAAATACCAAATTTAATTAATATCGGTCAAATTTAAGTGGCTTAAGTCTTGCATACTTAGTTTTCATGGTGAAATGAAAAAAAAAATCGAAATAGGTGGATTTCTCTCTTCCACAAATTTTTTTAAGGTTTTCGAAACTCAATTGTTTTTAATTTATCATTACAATTCAAATGATTTTTTTCTTACAGATACTAATTACAGAACTAATCATTTAATTAGTAATTTATCCAATATAGATAAAGAAATTAAAAACCAAAACAATATTGACCAAGAGGTATCTAGAATTGATAGCAGCCGTAGTGATGTTAATAGTAGTACAGAAGTCAGTGGCCGTACAAATACAACAGCCAAAAGTGTGGATTCCAGTAGTGACTCGGACACAGAATCTACATCCAATGTGAAAACCAGCAAAGATGCAAATGAAGAAGATGTAGACCATGTAGCGGATGCATCGGACTTTGAAGAAGCACAAACTGGCGTTGAAGAGGAGGATGACGAAGAAGACGTTATCGGAACAGACTCTGAAATTTATGAATCCATCAAAAAACCGCCCATAGATGCATCGTTGAAAAAATCAACTGCAATTAAAAATATATTTAAAAACACTTTAGCTAAACATAAACCATCAATTAAAATTAAATTAAAGAAATTAGATATTATAGACAATGTAAGTGAAAGTAGTGTTACAAGTAGAGATAGCTCATCACAACCAATGTTACTAAGACCAAATATTATGAAACCTAAAAAAGAATGTTGTTTTGGGTGTAAAGATAAAATAATTAGTAAAGAGGAGCCCAAATCAAAAGTATTGTCAAAATTGAAAATATTTAATCATAATAAATATAAGAATCTAGTTCAAACTCCTGCGCCTGCTCCGTCATCGCCGCCTGTACCATTTATTAAAAGATTAAAATTGAAAAATGTACCTGAGAAGAGTACAAGTGATAGTAATATGAACAATCGAATCAAACCAATTAAATTAATTTTAAATTTGAAAAGAAATAGTTCGAAATCGATGGATTCAGATATCGAAAGTGATATCGAAAATGTTGTACAAGTGCCTAAAATGAATTTAGGAAGAAAATCGAATGATAGAGGAGAAAATAATAATGTACTTCAAAGTTTAGTAACAAAAAGTAGTGATGTTGGAAATATGGAAATAATTAATGAAATCAGTGGAGACAATATTGCAGAAGAGCTGGAACCTTATGATCCAGAAAAAGAATTTGAATGTTCAGATGATGACAGTGGTGGAGAACGAAATGAAAATGATAACGCTTACATATGTGAGCATTGTAATATATTTAGAACTTATCAAAAGAAATATCTAATTGATCATTATGGTAATTGTACACAACTACGTCCAGCTGTAGTATGTGATACAGTACAAGTAGATGAATATAAAAATGTATGTAAATATTGTAAGAAATATGATAATTCAAGTAAAACAATGCTAAGAAACCATGTGAAAGCATGTAAAATTAAACATAAATTAGACAATAAATACGCAACAACAAACGCCACACATAAGAAAAGAAAGAAAAAAGAAGTTTTAGATAAAGACAGAGATTATCCTGAGGAACAAACATGTAAATATTGTGATTATAAACACACAAATATACAAATATTTATGCATCATTTAAGATTTTGTAATGCGGCAGTTCAAACTCCAAGTGGTGAATCTACTCATTCAACTCAGTTTAGACAGACGAAGATTAGTAGTGTTGCTACTGTTCAAAGCAGTAATCAACCTATTGTAGAAGAACTTCATAAATGTAACAGTTGTAATTATGTAAATAAAAATTTAAATATTTTTTTATATCATTTAAAATTGTGCAATAAAAATTATAATAATTTATGTTTAAAAGATATGCTTTTAAAATATAAAAGTAAACCTAATATTATTGGCTATTCTAAAAGTTCATCAAACATTCCTTCAATTTCTAAAGATAGTTTATCAACGAATGAATCAAATATACCTAACACTCCAGTTGTTCCTTCTATATTTGATCCTATTTCGGAACAAGAAATAACAAATATTATTAATACTAATGTACAAAAAGAACCAATTGTAAGATCTATTTTTGATCCTATATCTGAATATGAACAAAGTATAAAAACTGACAAAGAAACAAACTTAGCTACGCGAAGTATTCTATTAGAAAATGAACGAGTTTATACTAATACATTACTTCGATTGAAACCTTTAGATTTAAGTGAATCAAGTGGAGGTGAAACACCTAATTATAGTAAAGAACAAACAGGAAGAATTGAAACTAATTTAGCTACACAAAATTTAATGAATCAATTTAGTGGATTTTCAGTAATTAATTATGAAGATTCCGATGAGAATATTGGTGTTACTAATGAAAACATTCCTAATATATTTGAGAATAAAAGTACAAATTATAATATTGTGGTAGATAACCAAACAGATGAAAGGGGAATTCCAATGGAGATAGAAGAAATAGGCAATCAATTAGATGGAAGGGCAGAACATTGTGGAATCCCAATGCAGGCAGGACAAATAGAAAATCAATCAGATGGACGAGGCGACCATTGTGGAAACCCAATCCAAACAGAACAATGCACAGAAGCCATTAATATTGGGGACAAAATAGACAACAACGCAACAGTAATTGAAACGGAAAATGACACTGTGTTCGTAAAAGCAAATGAACGTGTAATCTCTGACAATGTAGAACCTAGTAAAGAACGACTACAAATAAGAGATGGAAGTAATACAAATTTATTAGATCAAATTGAACGCAAAAAACTAGATTCAGTTGCATATTATGATAATATGGTTGAACAGAGCAAAGCTATTGTGAATGAAAATTTATGCTCATCTCAAGTGAGATACCTACCAATCGATGAACAATTAGAAATGGGAAATATGAATACTGAAATTTTAGTTCATAATCGGAAATCTGCAAGTTTAGTTATAGAACATATAACAGAAAATTTTGAAGTAGAAATAATTAAAAATGATCATTTACTTTCAAACACTGCTGACTTCAATATGGATGAAGACATTTTAGATGGACAAGAAAATACATCATTTTCTAGTAGGAAAAGAAAAGTTGATTCTGATCATAAAAGTAATGTACTTTTGTCAGATAATGAGGGAAAATTGTCAAATTTGAAAGATAATCACAAAAACAACGAAGAACTTTCAAACAGCTCCAGTGTTTTAGAAAGAAGTGACACTCTTCATGATAATAATGTGATTTCTATTGTAGATAGTTCTAATGATGTAGAAACTATAGGCACACTTATTTCTGATAATATGAAAGCAAATTTTGGACATGTTGAAAGAAAAATGGGCGAAGAAATGGAATCGTCCAATGTTGAACAATCTTTTGATGAAAAGATAAATTCTAACATTGACAATCTTGAAAGAAGATGTAGTATTGAACATTTTGAAAATATTGCTTCGAGTTATTTTGCTAGTCATAGTTCTGATGATGACGATGATGATGATGAAGAATTAGATGACGTCATTCGTCTGGAATCAAATAAAACTCTCGTTGGTTGCTCGGCAGTCGTTATTAAAAAAGTTGGCTATGATAATCAACAGATTGTTTCAATTGAGTCTATTGAACGGAATCAGGTCAATGAATTAGAGCAACGTGAATCAAACATCACCCCAGATTCATCTTTCAAGGAAACGTGCGATTCAACTAGACGGAAAAGTTCTGATTCACCAGAAGTAGCAATTTCCCATCTAGCTATAATTGAGGGTTTACCGGAAAGAAAAAGTTTGGATTCTCCTACTTTGAAACGTTCAAATTTGCATAAAAAAGAAAGTACAGACTCCCTCAAAAAAGCTCCGATCATACCTGTCGCAGTAAGTCCAGGTCCGCCAGGAAGTGCAGATTGTCCTGGCAAACAAAATTCAAATTCACCGTGCAAAGAAAATCTATCAGATGCTTCAACTTTCAAAGAAAGTTGTATGCCTAATTCGCCGGATTCACTTTTTGAAATCGAAGAAGAAGAATCAGAATTGAAATTAGATTTAAGTTCTATTCATGAAAGTTTAGGATCATCTAGTCGAATTGAAAATGATCAAACTGACATTGATGACATAAATGATGCAGAAAGTACTGAAGAAAGCATCAGTAGCTCAAACAAAATCGTTCCCGATTCAAGTGAAGATATTGATAGTAATAATGATGACAACGACAAAAATGGTCAACACAATATTGGTGATGAAGAAACAGAAGATAGTGAAGGAACACAATTAGATTCACAAACAACGTGTTTAAATTGTAGATCATTTCAAAGTGATGATGTTAATTTATTAATAGCACATATAAAACAATGCAGCAATATAAATTCTGATGATGATAGTGATGACAGAACAGATTGTAGTGAGGAAGATGAATTAGATGAGAAAGACGATATTGATAGTAGCGGTGAGAAAATAAACAAAGTCAGAAACATATCTGGTAAACCAGTTGAAAGTGAATTAAAAGATAAGAGAACTATTGATGAATCTTTTAAAATTACCAAAAAAGTTGTCAAACAAGACAATAATATTAAAACAGATGGAACAAAAGATAGTCGTGTAGAAAGATTAGAGGGTCCATCTCAAATAGTTGTGAAAAATATTTTGAAGACTGAAAATAATCGAAAAAGAAAAGATAATTTTCACGAACTTTCTGCAGCTGATTCATTTAAAATTCCTAGGAAAAGTAAGTTTTCTAATATAAAATGGAATGCTGAATTGTCGAAAACAAATGAACAAAATTTATCCGTCAATGATGATATGAGAACTGAAGAAGAGGAAATTTTATCTGTTGGAATGGAAACAATGGAGGAAGAGATACATGATTTTGATAAGAACGTTGTTTTTGATGATATACAAAATGACATCATTGATAATGAAGATATTCCTGTTGGAACAAGTAACAAATATGGAACTGAACAGAACTTATGTGACAAAGATATGACTAATGAGCAGGAAACATTGGATGTGCATATAAAAACAAATGAGTCACATGAATTTGGGAAAAGCCTTGTTAAATACAATGAAAGCGCTAATATTGATAATGATAGTGATTTGAGAACGAACCAAAGAAGAAAACCAAATAAAATCTTAGAACAAACTTTAAGGGAAATTAGTACAGAAGTCAACACTGATAGATCAGTGGAAAGTTGTTCTGAAAATACTAATTTAAAAACACATTTTGAAACAGAAGTTAGTACTGATACAACTGTATCAAGTTCTGAAAGATTTACGAATAATAGACCAATACATAATTTGAAAAATACTACTGATCATATTGTCAATCAAACTATGAATACTGTGGACCATCATCGATCTGAATTATTCTGCTCCCATTGTAACAATTTTTCTACAAATGATATTGATAATTTATTAGTACATTTTAAACAGTGTTCATTTGTTATTAATGAATCAGGAGCAACACCTTATATAAATATAGATGAACATAGTGATAGAAAAATTGTAAATGAAAAATATACAAATATTATTTTAATGAATAATAAATATAGTCGGTTTTCTTCTCCGAATCCAAATGTTTTACATAATAGTCCTCTTCCGACGACAAGTTCAAAAACAACAACAATTGATGAAAGTTTAGTCAATGTTCCAATTATAAATCCAACTGTAGATGATGAAAGCGTTGAAATGAATTCAGAAGATTTTAGTCAGTCGGAACCAAAGTATATGTCCAATTTATTGCCTGAATCAGGAGATAGTGAAAGTGAATGAGCATTTTTAAGATTCAAATGGTCTCCTTGACATAATTAGATATTTGAAACATAAAACGATTTCAACCCAAAATGGCCAAATTCGATTGGCTTAGTCATTGTTCTGTTTGCACTTCATAAACTTGAATCCGTCGAGAACAGTCCTTTACTGTTTATTCATATGATTTACATTTTTTTTTTTTCAAATTTCAAAATTTTGGTTGGTTCCCATTGTTCCTAAAAATTAAAACTATATTGTTTATTTCTTTGATTCCATTGAAGATTTTTTGCATACCTACTAGAAATTAGATTCAACATTTACTCTATTTTTTTTAAGTTACTTTTTCATTCCTAAATGTGCCTTATTGTTTTGTTTGTACAATACGTTAGTATTGTATAATTATTTGGTTAACATGAGAGAAAATTTGTATAATTATTTGGTTAACATGAGGGAAAATTTAAATTATACAGTATTAAAAAACAAATTGATATTTTTGTATCATTATTCAGTTAATTTTTCCCCCGGAGAAATTGAATTACAGTTGTTGCTAACTGTAGTTATTAGTGGAGGGGGAAGAATATGCGACAACTTTGGCTTGCTAAATAAAGCAATGGTTGAGTTTTAGAAATTTCGTTTGAAAAGATTTTGTAAGGTTTAAAACCATTATTTATTTTAATAACGTGGGACATTCTTACTTTGAGTTTTTGTATTTCATGTTTTCTAAAACTCAGCCTATATTACATACCACAGAGACAGTCTTTTGTATGTTAGGTTAAGATACTTAATTTCTATTTAATTAATATTATCGATTTTCTATTGGCTCTGACTTTTTTTTTATTCCAACCAACAGGAAGCTGTGAGATTATTTATTGCGTCATAGCAATTTTCTATTTCATATTAGTTGATATAAGAACAATCACAGTCAATAGGAAATCGAAATCCGCCATTACGGCTTTATAAATAAAATCGCAACTTCGTATTGATTAAAATTAAAACAAATACATCAGCCAATAAGGAACTGAAATTCGCTAGTACTTATATTCGTAAAGATGTCATATTTTGAACCAATAGGAAATTGTGAGTATATTTATGTTGACGTCATAGCAAATTTCAGTTACCTATTTGCTATGATTGTTTTTATTTCAACCAGTAGGAAGTTGTGAGATTATTTATTGCATCAAAGCAATTTTCTATTTCATATTAGTTGATATAAGAACAATCACAGTCAATAGGAAATCGAAATCCGCCATGACGTCTTATAAATAAAATCGCAACTTCGTAATGATTGAAAATAAAACAAATACATCAGCCAATAAGGAACTGAAATTCGCTAGTACTTATATTCGTAAAGATGTCATATTTTGAACCAATAGGAAATTGTGAGTATATTTATGATGACGTCATAGCAAATTTCAGTTACCTCTTGGCTATGATTGTTTTTATTTCAACCAGTAGGAAGCTGTGAGATTATTTATTGCGTCATAGCAATTTTCTATTTCATATTAGTTGATTTAAGAACAATCACAATAGAAAATCGAAATCCGCCATGACGTCTTTATAAATAAA
Organism: Pachypsylla venusta; assembly: GCA_012654025.1. Classification (NCBI taxonomy): domain Eukaryota; kingdom Metazoa; phylum Arthropoda; class Insecta; order Hemiptera; family Aphalaridae; genus Pachypsylla; species Pachypsylla venusta. The sequence goes on along the minus strand of CM022882.1, from coordinate 10,724,659 downwards.
ATCGCAACTTCGTATTGATTGAAATTAAAACAAATACAGCTAATAAGAAACTAAACCTCGCTAGTAATTCTATTCGTGAGGAAGTGATGGCTGATTTTAGTTTCCTATTGGTTGTGATTGTTTGTATTTCAACCAATTAGAAGCTGTGAGTATATTTAATGATGACGTCATAGCAAATTTCAGTTGCCTATTTGGCTATGATTGTTTTTATTTCAACCAATAGGAAGCAGTGTGACATAGTCGTTATTTACGTCACTACAGGGTTTGTTTTTCTCTATGGTTTATTTTTAATTTGAATCTTTGTTATGGATTAAAGGGTGGTATATTTCTTATTTTTCGTAAAACTGTATTATTCTTTATCTATTAATCAATCGTATTTCTTAAGCTAAAGCATCATTTGCGTCAGGTGATGTCATTCACGGTTTTGTATAATCGGGTTCGGGGGTAATTCAGTCTTCTGGTGACAATTGAGATTATTTGGTAATAGCAACTGTTTTTTGTATGGTTTCGTTTTGTTGAAAAGGGGCGATTTGGTGAATATCTTGAAGATTTTTTTTTCTTCTAGTTTTCTCTTTGGTCTTCTGATGCTATAGTAAAAAATCGAAAATGGTTGTTTTTTTGTATGGTTTCCTATTCGCGGCAGTTATAACAGACACTCTGAGCAGAGGATGTGTAACGTCCTCCCATTAGCATTAAAGGGATCTACCATAGGGCAGGTCACGGGACTTTATCCTACCATTTGTCGAAATTCTAGAATTTCTAGAATCATATTATTGCAGTTGAGCTTGACAGAAAACCTAGTTCTTTGTCAGATCCTGATGTGTATTAATTATTTATTTTTTACTAACTTTTACTATTTGATTTTTTTTCAGATAATTCGGAAATTGATTTTTCGAAACAGATGAAAAATATCTGACACTATACACTCTCAATTATATTTTTATCATCATGGTGATTACTCAACCATCATACATATATACACTCTCAATTATATTTTTATCATGATGATGATTATCTCAATCATCATAGACTCTCTATTATATTTTTATCATCATGATAATTACTCAATCATCATACTTCGAAGCATCTGCTCAACCTCTGAGCATTTGCCCAAATAAAAGCTTTTTCTTCTTTTCACACATACTTACTACTCATTTCCTGTACAGATCGGTTTAATTCATTCTTATTATTTTCAGATTGTTAATAATTCAATGATTCTTTTTTCAGATATCTAATTTTTTTTTTTAAAAAAAAAAGATTAATAATTGTAAACAGACTAATATGAGAATTTATTGTTTTGAACTATATGGTGACTTGATGTTTTGATTCCTTCGAAGAAAGTTGCAAGACTAAAATTTAAAAAATGAAAATAGTTGTTGTCTATAATTTTATTATTGGAAGGACCCATTATGCAGCAAAATAATTGAATGTTCAAATTAAATCAAGCGAAACGCTAGTTTCGAAAAACAATACGAGCGTGCTATATAGCATATTTGGAACAAAAAGTGCTTTCATATTAAGTTGTTGTTTTTTCTTCTGCATTCTGATATTTTGTATTTAAGTAAGGTATTTATTAAAAAAAAAAAAAACATGACCCAGACCGATTTCGCCTAATACACAGACGACATCTTCAGTGGTGTGAAACATAACATAGAAATAACTGTTGCACAAAGAAACAAGTTTTGATTGATAACAAAAAGATGAAAATACTAGGAATTTTGCTAAGTAAAAATTACTAGGGAAAATATTAGGAATTCCGATATCTATCTATGTGTTTCTTTGTGCAATAGTTGTTTCTATATTGTGTTTTATACTACTGAAGATGTTTGTAATTTGGCCGAAACCGGGCCTGTCATTAAATGATACTATCTTATCTGCGAAGAGTAAAAGTTGCTTCTGATTTCTATTTAATATGATGGACGACCTTTCACAAAGTTACAAATTCATCGATGAAAATGATTGAGAACATACATTTTCACAAATATCGTTTGTAAGTATAAAGTTCAGATCAGTATAAAACCTGTGGAGCACAACTTTCAAAGTAAGTAGCAAAAGATTTAAAACTTAAATATTTTATTATTATTTCATTTATTATTTTCGTTTTTTTATTTATTTTATTTTTTATGTTTATTTTGTTTGATAGCAATTTTATTTTCTTTTTTTTTTCTTTTTTTTTCGTTTGTTTTTTCAAACAAATTCTGTTACAGCTGCTTTATCGACATTGGCAAGATTTCATTGGTTAAATTGGGATCCGAATCCAAAATATGTTCGAACGACAAACGAAAATCAGTACAGTTGTCAACATTGTGGTAAAAGATATCGATGGAAATCGACGTTAAAACGTCACGAAGTTTTCGAATGCGGTGGAAAAGCACCTGTACATCAATGTCCTCATTGTGATTATCGCGCTAAACAATCAGGAAATTTACGTGTTCATATTAGGAAATATCATACATCGATTGAACTTCAGTCTCCCTCACCAGCACCAAGAAAACCCATTGTACCTACAAATGGACCACAAGTACAACACGCAGGACAAGCAAATAATTTGACGACAAATACATCACCAGTAGTCGTTGCTACGGCGGAACGATGAAAAAAGAAGAGGAAATGAAAGAAAAAATGGTTATTTACTTTTCGAAAAGAAAAAAAATATTTTTTTGTTCAAGGTTAAAAATACTATAACTTCACTTGATCAAAATTTATGAAGATGTTAATTATTAGAGGACACTAGTTTCGTAATTGTCTAAGTACATCATCAGAGCAACTGATAGTGTACTTAGGAGAGTATGAAAATAGTTAGCTCTATTTAACATCTTTAATAAGTTTTAGTCAAGTGAAGATGAAGTTTGAAAATAGTATATATCTTCACTTGATCAAAAATTATGAAGATGTTAATTAGAGCTGATTAGTTTCATACTCTTTTGAGTACAATATCAGGAGCTTTGATGATGTACTGTGGAGAGTATGAAAATAGTAAGTTCTCAACATCCTTTATAATTTCTAATCAACTGAAGATATAGTCATTTTTAACCTTCATTCTGGTTTTACTTGACATAGTATCCCAATTTAACGAATTGATTTTTTTTCTTCTTTCTGTGTTTGTTTTGTCTCGTCATTTTGTAATCTTTTGTCTTAGAATTAGATTGTTACTATTTAGTCTTCCTTTAAAAAGAAATATTGTGTCCTCCAAGATGGTTTGGGTCTCAGGACAACAAAAACTCTAGTAAAATATACTAGTAATATAATACTCCGAATGAATCGGTACATGCAAAAACGTCATCAATCACAAATTCTACGTACCTGGATGACTTGGAACGGATACCATGCCAAGGGCCATCACAATTATGTAATTTCATATCAACTTGTTTCTACCATTTTTTAAAATGGGATGAAAGGTTGAATTCGAGAGAAACCGCCACTATTAAAATAAATTTTACGAAAATAACTTTTTATTGGAAATATATTCTCTAAGTGTAATATACAATTCTTTGCAAAAAAAAAAAAAACATTGTCATGTTCCTTTCCTATTGTAACGCATGTCTAATAACACTTGCATGTTTCGTTATTCAAGAATTACACAAATCCTAGGATTCGTGAGTTTTTTAGGATTTTTAATCCTAGGATTCATCGTTCCACGACTTTCGGAATGTCATTTTCTACATAATGGAACTGATAAATGCTAAAACCACATCATTCTGGCTTTTGAATCGTATTTTCCACGCACTGGCACTAAAAATTTTGTCAGAAGCAATATTAAAATATGTTTTGAAGTCGTCATCACCTATCAAGTATAATTTTCCAATATATCTTTTCCAAAAATGTTCCCAAATGGATTAATAATTTTTTTGCTATCACATATTTAATCATTTTCCAAATTTTCTTTCTTAGCCCAAAAATTAGTCATCATCCATTAAATATATTTTTTCAATATTTCTTTCTCAGCACAAAAATAAATATGTCTGTTTTTTTTCTTCGATTTCCCAAAAATTTACCGAAATTGATTGCTAATGTGTTTTGCATATGCCGATTCAATAGTCCTTTACTTCCCATGCCACAATTCATTATGGTTGGGTCTTTTTTATACGTCCCAGGACAATTTTGCACCCAATCTAATGAATCAATGAAACTACCTAACTAAATTGAAAATACCGACGAAAAAAATATGAATAATAATTTTCAATATGAAAATATATATATTTTTTTACTAATTTTAAATATATAAAATAAAAATAAAACTATCGTTTTTTAAATAAATCCTAATCATTATTATTTTTCTCTCGAGAAAAATTAATATTTTGTTATTATTGTGATAAATTTTTTTCTCCTTTTTTAAAAGATAATTAAACCACCAATTAATGATAATAATAAATTACTGAAAATAAGTCAATGTGATTTTTTTTTCTTCTTTCTTTTTATTTCTCATTTATGAAAAAATAAGCAATAATGATTTTATTTTAAATAAATAATATAAAAAAATAGTTGAAATCTTTTGATTTTTGTATAGGGTGTAACAAAATTTAATACGAATATTTAGGCTTCGTGAAAGGGTTGTGTATGGATGGGGCTTTTTGAGCTTGGCTCGTAGTGTGCCAAACACATATAGGTAGTTCTGCGACAAAGTGGACTGCAAGCGTTTTTTGGTCTGTGAAATACTAAACAATATTAAATGGAAAGTTCTTACCTTGATATCACGACACTAAGCGAAAGGATAGATTTAGGCACTACTGCAGAATACTTACATCTAGTTAGGATGATTAAGGATGACCTAAATTCAAAGAGTGACGAAAGTTGAATAGAACAGAGTGATCAAAAAAATGGCAAATAGACTCGCTAAATAGCATCATTTTTGGCGGTAACTTGCTCCCCCTTGAACTTTAATTTTTTTCCTTTCTTATTACGCACCTACATACTAAAAGGGACTTGGCAGTATACCGGGCTTTGCGCTTTATTTTTTCTCGTCATCTCGATTTCTTAATATTTTAGGTTATAATTTTCCGGGAAAAAACCAAATGCGTATTATATACCTGTATGCTAATAATATGATGAATGGTCACTTGGGCATCTGATAAATAATTACAGTTAAATGGAAATGAAGCGTGCCGGTAGATGCGCGCACGTCAAGCCTGCCGACGTGTCGACTAAATTAACACAAAACAGAGTTTGTATTAGGTATGAATACCCATTTTTGCCACTTCCATATGACTTATTGCAATTTTATTTCATTTAAAGGAAAAATGTCAGAATTTTTTTTCATTAAAAGGAAAAATGTATTCTTGACCAAGTCAGCTCAGTTGATTAAGCAAGGGGATTTCGTGCGTTAGACCTCAATATTGACAGATTTTTCTTATTTGACAACGTTTCTTACCATTTTTTCACAAAATATGCAGTACCTTTCTAAGAAAAATATTTTAATAATATATTTATTTTTTTAGTTTGACATCTTTGAACATTTTGTTCAAGAGAGGAAGAATACTAGTTCTTCTGGCCAAAAAAACAACAACAAGTTAATTTAAATGACAGAGAATATTTTCCTCCTATATTAACCTCAAAAGTTTTAAATATTTGTTCGGAATTTTGTTACACCTTGTATATTTTTTTATTTTTTTTCTTTCTCACTATTATGTAGATTTAGGACATATAAAATATACATAAATATATATATTTTCTTTTTTTTGCTTATTTTGCTTGATTATTTAGTTTGCTGAAAGTGTGCAGAATCCTCCTCTATTTAAAATCCGCTTTATATATATATAAAAAAAATTGGTTTTTATTCTAATTCAGAATTATGTACTATTTAAATTTTCTTTACTTATACTTATCGATATAAGTAGATAAGTACATTTGTGATTTTTTAAATGTTTGTTTTGTTTTAAAAACAAAACATGCTATACCGTTACAGAACTCCAATTAGTTGAAAAACCGTTTTCCCTTCTCCTTTTTCTTAAAAAATGAACTCCATTATTGTTTTGAATAACTATTTTAAATAAAATTAAATGGTATTATTAAAATTTTTGAACTCCTCAACCTAATATGTTATTTTAATTTTAAGAAGGAAAAACTCGAGGTGCTTGAAAGTAGACTTTTTTTTTTAAAAAAAAAAAAAAAAAATACTCCATTCCTCATGGTTATGAAAATAAAAATATTTTGAACTCTGCAATCGATTCTTATTATGAATACTTTCATAATTCGACTGCGCCAGTTTATACTGCGTTTCTTCTTCCGTTTCTCAAAAGTTAACTTCATCCATTTTGGGTATAAAAAATCATTTTAATTAAATTGAAAGTAATTTTTAACTAATTGTAATGGTAGTAATTATACTTTTAAGAACATAAAACTCGAGTTGCTGAAAAACTTTTATTTTTTTCCCCAAAGATGGACCGGTAATGTAAATTTGGGTTGCAGATTTAATTTTTATTTTTTATCAAGCAAAACGCTTGTTTAGACTAAAAAAATGTGTATTATTAAAATTGAACTCCTTCATTTTTTTTTTTTTTTTTTTTTTTTTTTTTTTTTTTTNTTTTTTTTTTTTTTTTTTCTTCTTTTTTAAATAAAATTTAATTGATCGAGAGTGTGATTATATTTTTTTCTCCGATTATTAAGAACATTTTTTATTATTATTTGTAACTCAATATTTGAGTGAAATATTAAGTTTTTTCCCTCCTACTATCGGGTATTTCAAGAAGTACGTACAATTTAAAAAAATTACCAATAGAATTAAAGTTCAAAGCAAACGACAAAGAATTTTGTTATTTCTTTTTTTCCTTCTCAAATAATTATTTTACAAAGTACCACCAAAAATCATTATTATTTTTTTTCTTCTAATATACCTCTACAATAAGTAATTTATTTTAGTCCGATTTTTTTTTTTTTTTTTTTTTTTTTTAATTTTACGGCAGGTCAGTAATTAAAGTAATTATTTTAATTACCTCAATAATAATAATAAACGTGTATAAGTATAAACGTGTACCAAAGAATATATTTTTGTCTCTTATAATAATATTGAATACATTTTTGTAAGTTAGTTTCCATCTTTATTTAATTTAATTCTTTTCTTCAATTAAAAAAATCTAAAGTATAATACTAACAATTTATTTCTTAATTTTTGAGAAGTAATTTTACAGAGTTAACATATAGAAAAATATTGAGGTCAACATTTATTCAAAACTATATTTATATTGCTCTTCAATCACTTTTTAAATTTCAATTTCCACCGGGATAGTGAACGCCTGGTTAATTATTATTTTCAGCTCAAATTCAAAAACTTTTTTATGCTATTTCTTTCAAAAGAAAAGTCTTTGAAAAATCTTCTGAACCTGTAACTTAGAGATTTCTTTCAATAATTTTAAGTTAAAGAGAAAAACATATCGACTGCACCAGTTACTTCCTGTCTTGCTTAAAGAATTATTCGATTTTCGTTGTGCTCGTTAAAAAAAATCTTCTAAAATTTCAATTTCCACAGAGAAGAAATCTATTTGTTATGATTCGAAATAATTCTGCAGAGCCCTTTCATTATCAGGTTAGTCAGCCCCGATATTTTTTTCTATCTGGTTTATTTTTTTCATTGTGCTTCTCTTCTGTAATTATATCCCACTGTTCACTCTGTAAATTTCCTCTCTTCCTTCAAATCATTAAAATTTTAATTGATTCTGTACTAACTTTTTCCCCCGTATTTAAATTTCAAATAAATCCTTTCTAAACACTTAACAATAACTTATCTTTTAATTAAGGTTTTTAATTTATTTTTTATATAAATTTGGCTTTAATTTAAAAATTAAAACAACAATGATGTAATATAATTCTACATTTAATACAATTATTTTTTGTAACTACAAAAGTAATTTCTGTATCTATTTTTTATTCTTATTTTCGTTCTTTGCATTTTCTTCTTTAACCTCATCATGGTGATTCTTTTTTCCTTTTGGGAAATTAAATTTTAAAAAATATTGAATTTTTTTTCTTTTCTTTGACTAGTATGTTAAAGCTGACGCTGTTTGTTTTTGTTGAAATCATAAAGACTGCGCCATGTTTTATTATTTTTTGGCCAGATTATTTTGCTCTTCACCATAGGGGCTAGTTACAGAAAGATAAAAGTCACTTCTAATTTTCAAATTAATTCTGTAAATTAATTCTGTGAGTGGTAGCTTTTTTTTATGAACATTCTCAAAAAGACTTATCAAGAACTTGCACTTTACTAAAAAGATAAACCTTCACTACAGTTTATATCTCAATAGTTGGGACCACAAATAAAAGGAGAACACATTGTTCACAAGTAAGGATGGTGCTACTACGTTGCGGCTATAGATTGTGTAATCTCAGCTCTCGAAATGAACACTATTTCATTTCATTCATGGAATGTTCATAAATTTGGGTTTTCACAGTTCGTGTTATAGTTTTAGTGTTAATGTATGTACAATTTTTTATATCTGGTCTTTATAAATATTTTTTTAGAAAAAAAAAAAAATCTTTTTTTTTTAATTATAAAAATATTTTAGTCGTTTTTTGTGTAGATATTTTAAAAATATATAAATAAAAAGAAATAATTTTATCAATGTACCATATGATTTTTCTTTAAATATTATTTTTTGTTCTTTTGTGAAAATATTGGTGACTTCGAATGGTTTTGGTTGAAGGAAAGATAGATTTTCTTTTAATAGTTAGAGTTTTTTAGTTTTATTTGAAATAAACTTGTTATTTTTTAAACAAAAAAAAGGGTACATCAAATAGTTCCAGACTGGGATCTCTATTTTTATATATTTTCAAAAATCATAAAAATAAACCAATCCAGTTTATGTTATAATAAACTTGAAATAATTGTTATAAATTTCAGTTTTTTTAATGAACCATTAAGAAGGCTCCCCAAACTGGCTTAAATTTAGTAAAAAATATTAATTATTGAAAATAATAATAAAATATTAAAAAATACTGGATGGATATATTTTTTTATATTATAGGTATTATCATATTTTTTTCTAAAGTAATTTTCATTAAAATAATTTTGATAAAATTATTTCTTTTTCTTTTCATACAGAAAATAGTAATGATTACCTAATACAAACATAAGTAATAGTTTTTTTTTCTAATGTAACTACTTTTCCATGTTCTTCCCTTTATTTTTAAACATTTATTATCCTGAAACTCATTTCTTGTTCAGTTTTTAAAGTGCCTTTTATTAAATTACAATAACTTTTTCCTGTTAAAAAAGTGCCTTTACAATAACTTTTATGGGAATATTTTTATAACATTAAAACTATCTATTTGGTCAATTAAAAGCATTGCCTGTTTAAATTATTATATTTAACATCATAGTTTGATATTGATAGGTTATCAATAAAATATTTTTCAGTGCGTGAGAAAACATTTTGGGAAAATATAAAAAACATTTTCAGTACTTAGAACTAACTACCCTTTCTGTAATAAATTTTGGAAACGTCCAATAAAATTAAAGTAGTTTCATTTTTATCGGAGATATGTACTGAAACACGATTGTGGTTATTTCAAAATAACAATACTTTAATTTTTTTTAAAATCGACTGCGCCAGTTTATACTTGGTAATAATGTAAAAATACAGCAGCCCAAATTTCTCTTTTTGTTTTTCGCGTACTGTTCTTTTTTTTTCTTGTTTCTGTCTTCCGTAATTCCATGTGCCTCCATATACTATTTTCATGTCTTCTATCTATTTTGATAATAATATCTTATTTCTTTCAAATGATTATTATAATATTTGTGTTTTCTATGTTAATTGTTTTGTTGTCTTGATCGTTATGTTAATTTATGTTGGATCGGATATTGCGTTATTTCACGTTATTTATTACATTTTTCTTCTTTCTGTTATATTTTTTTCCCCGGAAGAGGTATTTTCACTGCTTTTGAAATTCAATGATGAATAAATCTTGAATATTAATTTGGATATGATTTCCTTGCATCGTAATTTTTTTGAGGAAAAAAAAACTTTAAAAAAAAATATGGAATCTTTGGAAATAGAAAATCGTGAAACTAAAAAACAATTGCTTGAACCTTTGATTAAACCCATTTATATATCTGAGATATTTTAGAATTATGAAAAAAGGACTCAATACAAATGGGGAAAAAGTTTTAAAAAATATTTATAATTTTGATTAAACCTTGTAACTTTGAAAGAAATTTTTCAAACTTTAATAAAACCTTGATATCATTGGGCATTATTTACTTTTACAATACTAACCTAAACAATATAATAGATTGTATCTACATTCTACATATTTAATTGTTATTTTTTTTTTAAATTTATTTTCGAATTAAAACTTAAATTGATTTTATTTGCATCAATTCTTTATTATATTATGTACAAATCATTGCTTTTTTTTCTTGTTATTTTTGTTATACAATATTAGTTTTGTGTACTATTTTGAATTATTTATAATTTCTAGTGTGCTTATTGCTTACATATTTTGGTGGCTTTCTAATATAATTTTATTTTTTAATTAAATATCAGTTATAAAACATTTCATTTTCTAACAATGGATTGTTTTTACAATGATTTGTTCTTTGTAACGGATTTTCTATTTTTTTTCGGTAATAATAATTGATTTTTTTGTGAATTATTTGTCTGGTTTCAACGGATCCCCTCAATCAAGCTTTATCATAATCGCTATTTTGAAACTGAAAACCTTAGAGTTAATAATGACAAATTAAAATTACATTTTAAAAATCAATTTTTTTTTTTTTCAAACCATTTTCTTATTTATTTCTTATTCTTATTTGGGTGTTTTTTTATTTTATGTCCATCAAACTCTGAACTCCACATAATTGAAATCATTTTCTGGTTCCGTACACATTTGCTATCTTTTTTTGCCATTAACTCATTATCTAAAAAATATCTCATTTTTTTTTTAATTAGATGAGAGTGTTTCACTCAAAAACATGTGATCAATTAACACTTATTTTTTCCTTAAATCATATCTCTTGAACTCCCTTTGGTATTTTTGAACTCCATAATAGGGAAAATGTCTAGATGTTGATAAAGAGTTTTGGTTTAATGTTGTTCTTTTTTCTTTTCTCTCAAAATAAAACATCTTATTTGACTGTCCCGTTAATTGTGGAACACTCTGTATTGGATTTTAAATCCTTTTTTTTTGTATTTGTAGTCGAAAGCTAATCTGTGAATTTGTTTTAATATTATTGATTGGGCACGAAAATAACGTTTGTGTACTCGTACATTTTATAAGTGATTGATGTGGAAATTATAAATCAAAATTTAGGGATGAATCTTAGAAAAATATGTAGTCTTTCAACTCTGTGACATCTTCCAAGAAAAAGAAACGACTGCGCCAGTTATTTTCTGCCAGATATATAATTATTCGTTTTATCTACTCGTAGATTCCAGAAGAAGAAGAATATAGTTGACCATTTTCTCAATGCTTTTTCAATATTGGAAAACGGCTTGATTTTTTATTCATCCCTTATTAAATGTTTATAATTTATACATATTTTTTAGTTGTTCATTTTGAGTATAATGTATTCTTTTGTCGGACCTTCAATTTATCTTGCAATCTATGTGTATGACTAGCAGGAATTAACACTATTTTTTTAAAACTATATAGCTTTGTCGCTTTAAATTATTAAATGCAAATATATGTACAATATTGTACATTATACTCAAACTACCAACTGAATCACTAAATTACCAAATAATTATAATTTTCCCACCCGATTTTTCATGATCTACATTTTTTTTTTTACCTTGATCTTAGTAGAGGCTCGTTTCAAGTCTCAAGTTATACTATTCTTTTAAAAAGAAATGTGTGTTTGGCGGTAAAGGATTAGAAATCTTAGGGAAATTGCGACTGGTTGAGAAGTGGCGAAACTGTGAAATTTTTATTCGCGTGGCATTCCGGCAGTCGGGCTCCAGTCACTAAGGAGACCCCACTTATTCCAGTCTGACTACCGGATTTATCGACGCCCGTGCAGAACATTTTCAGTGCTCTCACTATATCCTTATGTTAAGCAATACATATTTCAAAAAATAGTTTATCTTTTAATTTTGAGATGAGCCTCGTACAAGAGAAAGTATTGCACTATTATACATGCAGAAGTTGTGAAACAGGCTTCGTCACTTATTATTTTGTTACTGACTATGTCGGATACATTTTCTTATGAAAATGAACTGAATTTTTGCTTCAGTCAAATAAAAAACGCACCAAATATTTTTAAAATGTGATTTTCTAGTATATTATTAAGATAAAATAAGTAAACCCGTTTTTATTTGAACCCGGGCTGCGGATTCCCGAAATTAATCTTCGATTCACAACTCCTCATATTATTAACTTTCGACTCCCACTTCTTCTTAGACTCCTCCGCAGCCCTCTTGGAAATTATATTATATTGTGATAAATTTCGTCGCACAATTTTTCTTCATTCTTTTTTTTTTAATATTATAAAATCCCTTCATTGCTTGACTTCCGGACTTACCTAATCAATTTCGTTCTCTCTTGAGGACATCTTCAGAGCATTCATGCTATCCTCTGGAGATTTTTTTCCCTCCTATTTATGGTTTTACTTTACATACAGTTCGTATTTCAAGAGTTGAGAGCACAAAGATATTATTATTATTATATAATTTTTTATTGAATGAAGTTTTATAATAATAGGTAGTTCAGAAATGGTGAAAATAGAGATAGAAAAGAAGAAGAAGATAGTTTGAAAGAAAAACGGTAAATAATATAAAATAAAATAAAGTTTATTCAATGGGCGGGGTTAATTCCTAAGGAATTCTCTTTCACCCAATTCTTTATAATAAAGATATTAAATTTTTACAACAAAGAAAAGAGCCACAATAAAAAGAAGAGATTAAAAATATTGAGTTAACAGAGTGTTTGGATTATTTATATACTAAAAAGACTTGTGATTTGAAGTCCTCTAAGTCAAATCCAGCTTCTAGAGAATATAATGGAATGAGAAACGGGCCAGTGGGGTGGCAAAATAACTTGCCACCAGCTTGTAATCTCGTGACACCTCTCTCTAACTTCACTAAATATTGGAATGCTAAGCAGTCCCTTGTGCGTCGTTGTTCCGGTCATTCTCAAATTAAAAAACATTAATTTATTCTTTCATCACTCATATGAGATCTTCTTGAACCCTCCATTCGCTGGAAATTTACGAACCAGCTATCCACATTGATCTCACCCAGCCGGAAATAGCCAGACGTGATCCACCCGTTGAGTTAAACTACCCTAAACGTTGCTTAACTTAAGTCATCTAACGGAAACTCGTGTATTCAACGTGACATATACGTTGGCAAACTGTAATCTCAACTAATGTAATACGAACTAGTGTATGGTATTCCAGTTGAACCAAATTAAATAAAAAAAGAGATCTTTAATTGTTAATTATTTTATTATTTAATATCTCGCTTTATTCTATGTTGCATTTGTGCTTTTTTTTAAAAAAAAAAAAAATATTTGTTGGGTGGCAGGAAATTCTTGCGCTTTCTGCGATTTAGATTATTTAAATTTTCTTTTAAGTCATATTTGTATAGGTCTGCTTTCCAAATCAACGTTTAGAGGGTGTCCAAACGTTTAGAGGCTGATTCTAGATGATAATATCTACCAAAACTGCTTCCAACAAATTTTTAAGAGAACCATTCTTTGTGAGTTATTCGCATTTTTCATCTTTTTTTCGGGTGTAAGTTACACCTTACGTCACTAATGTGTTCATAATTCTCTTGAAAATTTGAAGTTATTTTTGGAACACATGAAAATTTCAGTTCAGATAAAGTTACTTTTTTTCTTCAATAATGCGCTTTAACCGCTGTGTTTCAAACAGGTCGTTTGCGCCAGTTCCTCGTTTTATATTTTGTGTAGTAGATCTTAGAGGAAATTTTAAAGTTTATGCCTGGACGAAAGCGCTCGTAATCGTTAAAAAAAATATTGTTGTTTTACTTCTTTTTTTTTCAAATTTATATATCATTATGACTACAAACGTCCTGAATAGAAGGTATCTCTAAACTTATATTGATTTATTCGGTAAAACAAAGTGAGATCTATAATTCACAGAACCTATTACAAATATGACACTATTCAACGCTTATATAGTTCGTTCATAGAATTATTCAAGAGAGTTACAACTCAGAATTGGTCAATTTTCCAGGATAAGAACGATACTTCAGATACGTCCACTAACTCCACACAATGACTGCCTCAGACCAAAACACATTTGTCCAATTTGGTTTGTTATTTTCAATAATGAACCTAATGGAATCGAGCAAGATTTTGTTTTTGGAGCGACTGATCTCATCTGGGTTACTCCAAAAAACAATTCTCTCTCGATATTCTAGCGCTGTGTAGTGGGGATTTTTGGAAGTTACAGGATGAACTCGAATTAGCGATGAATTTAATATTGCAATTAAATACTCAATTTTTATCGAAACGGATTTTTTTAGTTTAGAATGCGAAAAGGTTTATGTTAACAATCCTTGAGGTTTATGTTTACAAACCTTGAAACTTACAGTTGAAATGAGAAATCATAAGCGTTATTGCCAAACTTCAATGTAGAGTCGCTCTAGTTGGATTTATGCCAGATATTGAGTTGTATGTATAGAACGAAGCAAATGCTTTTACTTAATAAGCAAATGCTTTCTAGTATGAGTATATCCTTTTACTTAATAAGCAAATGCTTTTTTGTATGAGTATATAATTTCACTTAATAAGCAAATGCTTTTTTGTATGAGTATATGCTTTTACTTAATAAGCAAATGGTTTTTAGTATGAGTATATGCTTTCACTTAATAAGCAAATGCTTTTTAGTTTGATTATATGCTTTTACTTAATAAGCAAATGCCTTTTAGTATGAGTATATGCTTTTACTTAATAAAATAAGCAAATGCTTTTTTGTATGAGTATATGCTTTTACTTAATAAGCAAATGCTTTTTAGTTTGAGTATATGTTTTTACTTAATAAGCAAATGCTTTTTAGTATGAGTATATGCTTTTACTTAATAAGCAAATGCTTTTTAGTTTAAGTATATGCTTTTACTTAATAAACAAATACTTTTTAGTATGATCATATGCTCCACTTTCATTTTGCATACGATTTTATTTTGTCGTATTCATTGGCTCAACTTTTGAGCATTTGCTCATTTTGGATGCAAACTACTCATTCATTATCTTTCATACTTAAATCGGAGAAATAATAAAATAAATGATTTTGATGAGAATGAAGTTTTCTTATTGCAATATAAATTCTCTACTAAATCCTGAACATCCTAATCTGACAATTGTACTGTTTTGAGTCAAGGCGACGTTCTTGTTGAATTCTATAATCGATATTTTTTGTTATTTAGTTACTTATTGTTGCGTGTTTTTTTTTTTTTTTTTTTTTTTTTTTTTTTTTTTTTTTTTTGTGTTATTTATTTATTATTCTCTGTAACTTTGACTTATGAGAGCATTTTTGGTGTTCCAAAAGATAAAATATTGCACACCTATAACCGAAATACTTTTCCCATGTACAACAATGCTTAAAAAAATACAAGTAATCCATCGTAACTCACGACTTGTTACTTAGTGTTTTTTTTATATATATAAAAAAAAAAATACTATTTTAATAAACAAAAAAAATCATTAAATTTTCTAATACATATTCGATTAAAGCCCAATAGGGGAGCCCCTATTAATATTCTTTTAATTCTCCTCGACACACAATCAAATCCACTCTAGTGTCTGCAATACCATTACATAGCCCCGATAGCTCAGTGGTCGAGGCATCTGCCTGGTAATCCAGCGGTCGCGGGTTCGGAACCCAGCCGGGGCTAGTATGTTATCCACTATATGAGATTTTGACCTCATTATAATATGACTTTAGCTTACTGCTGACGGAACAAGAGACTTAGTAAGGCAGTATAATAAGTCTATTATTATTGAAAACAATTCTGATCTCTTTCAGCAATAGACGTAATGTTGCTGATATGGCATAGTCATTGTTGCTGATATGACAAAGACGGTCGTCAGTTATTGCCTGTAAAGATGTGACCGTCTCTTTATATCACGGACACATTTGTGTAGAGGCTGATACAGTACTTCGGTTGAGTGGGGGATCAAGAATTTAGAATATCAGCGATCATCCCTATCGCCCTATAAGAATACATTTCGGTTTCTAATTTGGAATACCATAATTTAGGAGCACCTATTTGGCGAGTGTAGACGAGAAAATTAAAGAAAAAGAATACATTTCGGTTTCTAATTTTGGAATACCATAAGTTTGGAGCACCTATTTGGCGAGTGTAGACGAGAAAATTAAAGAAAAAGAATACATTTCGGTTTCTAATTTTGGAATACCATAAGTTTGGAGCACCTATTTGACTTATAAGTCTTGTTTTTTTACAATGTGTTTGTCGTGGTCTTTTTGCAGTATCCACTTTTTTTTTAGAAAATATGTTTTCACCTATCTAAAAGCAATTTCTTTTCAAATTTGGTGTATTTTTGACACTAGAGAAAGTTTTTCGATACTCAAGAAAAACCTTCGAACTAAGTGTAGATTTTTTTTTACTCTTACGCACTAGCGCATAGCACCCCACCACGTGCCCAAGAAGTAGTCTTTAGTGTGGATTATTCTGAAGGACCACGACTTACATGCAGTTAACCCCACATGTCTGCTTTTTGCGTTATTGTTTGTGCTTATTTGCTATTCTATGTTTTTGGTCTATTTCATCTTTCAAATTTTAATCTTTTTTCCATATTCTGATATTCTTCAACAGTCTAATTTATTTTTTTCCTGTAAATTTTAATCTATTTTCGAACTTGGACTGGTATTTAAATATTAAACAACTTTCAACAATTCTTCATTTGATCAGTATGACGTGAGATAAGAGAATATTTTTTTAACGCTCTCACTGTTGATTAACCCCAAGTCTATCCAAGGTTTGACTGCGGGCGATAAGTAGAGGATCACAAAAATCAAAGAAAAAAAAAATCTTGAATTTTTTTCATTTCAATAAAAAACAAATTTAGTGAGGTATGTTTGTAAAAATGTTGTCTAACCTTTTTCTCCTAACGAGAATGTTAGGGAAACATTTTACTGTCATGTTTCTCCTAACAAGAATGTTAGGGAAACATTTAACTGTCATGTTTCTTTTAACGAGAATGTTAGGGAAACATTTTACTGTCATGTTTCTCCTAACGAGAATGTTAGGGAAACATTTTACTGTCATGTTTCTCCTAACGAGAATGTTAGGGAAACATTTTACTTTCATGCTTCTCCAAACGAGAATGTTAGGGAAACATTTTACTGTCATGCTTCTCCAAACGAGAATGTTAGGGAAACATTTTACTGTCAGCTTCTCCTAACGGGAATGTTAGGGAAACATTTTACTGTCATGCTTTTCCTGACGAGAATGTTAGGGAAACATTTTATTGTCATGCTTCCCCTAACGGGAATGTTAGGGAAATATTTTACTGTCATGCTTCTCCTAACAAGAATGTTAGGGAAATATGTTACTGTCATGCTTCTCCCAACAAGAATGTTAGGGAAATATTTTACTGTCATGCTTCTCCTAACAAGAATGTTAGGGAAATATTTTACTGTCATGCTTCTCCCAACAAGAATGTTTGGAAAATATTTTACTGTCATGAATGGTCTCTATTTGGACCGTCAGTTTTTCAACCTTAAATCAAAATTTAGGTGAGAGAGGTCATCATTTTTTTAAAATTTGTTTTAATTTTTATCTATTGACTTTTTGGGCATTCAAATGTTGTTATTTTATTTTATTAAAGGTAATACCAGTCTTTTTTTTTTTTGCTGTAAATTTATTCTTTGTATTTAAAAATCTATAAATAATTATTCTTCGTTTTATTTTATTTTTAAAATAGAAACTAACATCTCTCTGGTTTTATTAGCATGGACCTGTGTGGTACAACAAGGTTTCCATAGTCAGTAAAAATGGTAGCCAGATGTATGTCAAACTGCAGCTCTGAACAATATATTGTACATTGCTAATTATTATAGAAGCTAATAATTGACATGGATTTCCAGGACCATGTGAATTATTGCAATATAATTTTAAAAACGTATGAATATTGCAGTGCATTAATTATATCAGTTCAGATAGATTCAGACCTTGAGGGTGTCACCCTCAAGTAACTTCACACACAATCTCAAGTATGATTTATTTTCACAAGTTTTGTAGCCAAATATATGAGACTGCGGCTCTAAATAAGTTGTTGTTTGCTGTTTTTAAACTTGCAATTGTCATCATACATCCAATCTTGGAAGCTAATAATTGACATGAACCCTCAGAACTATGTCAATTATTGCGATATTATGTCATCATTAACACAATCATAATAATATTGCAGAGTTGCTTTCTGTGCTACTTTACACCATCAGGTGGTCTCGACCCATGAGGATGTGTCACCCTCAAGTAACTTCTCACAATCTCAAATATAATCTATTTTTCAAATTGTAAATTAGAACGTCATAATTGGATTGGAAGAATTTACGTCTGCGGAAATTTATATTTTTCTAATACTAAAATCTTTGAGAGAATACTGACATTTTGAAAGAACCCATTACAGTTCAGGGGCAGGAACAATATGTTGAAAAAACTGTGGAAATGGCTATTACGGAGGCCCCCAGTCAACAGACATGAACAAAGTTTTGTAAGTGGGGGCCCTCGTAATAAGCATTTCCATAGATTTTCAACTCGACCCGTGGGGTGAAATAAAATGGGAGAGATTTAATTTTTTTGTTCTTAAATAAAATATTTTTATTTTATCTTTATTATTATCCTTATTTAAACATTTGTAATCTTCTATTTATGTTTTATTCTTATTTTTTGTGTTTTCTATTTATCTAATTATTTTATTTTGGTAGTTAGCTGTTTTATCTCTTACAATTATTATTTATTTAGTTAAAAATTGATTTTCAAAACAAAAAAATATATAAAAATGTATTTTTTGAAAAAGATTGTGTTTTTTTTTATACAAAAAAATTGTTTTTAGAAATACTAGCTGATGCAACTTTTTTTTTTGCTTAACGTCCCTTTAACTTCTGTTGGTCATTCGGGACGGGGGTTTTACCCTCCATTCGCTGGAAACTTAGAAACCAGCTACCTACATTGACCTCAACCAGTCTGAGTGATAGTGTTTTTTTTAGACAAAAAAATTGAGCCGGAAAAATAGGCAAAATCACGGGGGTACGAACCTTCGTGGACAACCACTTGGTAAAACCGCTGAACGTTTCTTAACTTCAGTGATCTAACGGGAACTGATGTATTCAACGTGTCATAGACGCTGGCGTCAATTAGTATAGGTATTCTTTCTTCTGCAAATATCGAAAATCTTCCATAGCTGAGATACGAACTAAGATACGCTTTAGGATAAATAGCAACCAAGCCCATTCGAGAACGATTTTTAATCGATGGGGGAAAATCTGCACAATTGAACTCGCGTCGCCTGTAACAAAGGCTATAGTCCTTTTACTGAGCACTCGCGTCGTCCGTAACAAAGGCTATATATAGTCTTGTTAATGGGCACTCGCGTCGCCCGTAACAAAGAATATAGTCTTGTTACTGAGCAACAACAGATAGCCATTTTTTTTTTTTTTTAAATTTAACAAAAATCGAATGACCAGAAGACAAAAGTCTATTTTTATTGTTGTGAGGACAAAGCCTTCGCATTACATAAGTTCACACCAGTGTAGGCCCTAGACGGTAGATTGAAAAAAAAAAAGAAAAATGAAAAACCGGACTGATCCCGGTTTTCAAATCACTTGAGTTTTCCAAGTGTACTGCGCATTGTATAAACAGAAATATATTTCGTTTTTAGAGGAAATTTTCAAGGCTGATAGTTTATAATAGATATCCTATGATAGTTTACAATGAATTATCAGGTGTGCGTACCTTTCCTTAAATATCTCTCTCCGCAGGTAAACATCCGCAGGGTGTTTAGTCTATAGGGTCAGGTAGAAATAGATAAAATATTTAAAATGCTATTATTTTATTTTTTTTCAGATTATTTTTATCCTATTTTAATTAAATCTGAATTACAAGAACCTCTACCTGATGACGATCCCGAAGTAGACCATTATCTTCGTGATACTTCGAATGATCATTATCATCGTCCCGAAGGAGAAGATTTTACGAAAAATATATCAAAAATGAAAGCAAAAAGTTTCATGAAATTAGACCGATATGTTTGTAATTATTGTGATTTTATAACTCGAAATAAGAAACTTCTAAATAAACATATTAGTGAAATTCATTCGGACACTTGCAATGAACAGAAACCATTCCCGTGTAATTATTGTAATTATAGATGTAAAAGTCCGTCTATATTGAACATACATGTAAGTTCTGTACATTATACGGACTGTTTGATAGAGAAAATTACAAAGAAATAGTCCGTCTATCTAACCCAGGGGTTCCCACGCTTTTTGTTACCGCCCCCCTTTTCGTGAAATAAAAGCTTCCCATGCCAGGTACATCTGGCTCTCTTGAATGAATGATTGAACCAGAAATTGAAGAAACCCATTGTAAATTAATATAATAAGGAGTTGTAATCAATACTAGGGAAGTTTAATGTCAAAAATGATCCTCCAAGGATTTATAACATGGACGAGAAAGCTTGTCGTCTGAGTTTGACTAAAGAACAGTTTGTCCTAGAAGAAAGAGGGGCTGATAATGTAGCACCAGAACATGTTGAAAATATTACTATGGTAGCTTGCGTCAATTGTATTGGCCAATATATATCTGATATGATTTTGTTCAAAGGACTCCGCCTGAAAAGTTCCTTCTCTGATGTTCTTTCTTATGATACCCTGGTAGCAATGTCACCAAAAGGCGTTATCACTCAAGAGGTCAAGATTTGTTCGAAAATTGGATTGATAATTTTTCAAAATTCAATCCGACATCGACAGGAAACGTTCTATTGATAATAGATGGTACAAAGTGTCATTTCAGTTTAAAAATAGTTGAAAAAGTAGTCTTACATGCTTTGCAGCCTTAAGATAAACCCGTTATTGTGTCATTTGAATTGAACACAACTGGCACATGATAATGATGTCATATTGGAAGAAGTAAGCCACATCAATAAGGAGAGGTTCGGTGAAATCTTCGTACCTGTCCGATACATTGCAACGTCAGTGAATAAAATCATCGGTGGATTTAAAGCTACAGGAACCTTTCCATCTGTGACTCCAGAAGTCGCTTATGCACCATTTACCCTTCACAAAAGCTACAAGAATCTTTCCATCTGTGATTCCAGAAGTCGCTTATGCACCATTTACCCTTCACAAAAGCTACAGGAATCTTTCTATATGACCCATCTGCGATTTCAGAAGTCGCTTATGCACCATTTACCCTTTAACTTGAAGAGAGTCCAAATGGAGTTAATAATATTGATAAAGAAAATGATATTATTAATATTAAAGCAGAAACAATTGACGCTACAAATGAATCAACTTCGAATTCAAGCATAACCGCCTTCGGTGCTACCGCCTCAATTCAATCGGCTCCAAACTAAAGCACCACCATCTCCGCCGATGGTTCCACAATTCAAACGACTCAAGTCTCTACCACTTACTCTTCTTACGGACCATTGGTTGAAACTCGAATTTTGGGCTATGGGGACCTCAAAACGTGTTTTGTCATTGAAAATTCGACATCGAAATTTTGACAAACTAAGGAAAGTCGTGTGATGTTCGCACTTTTTTATGTTGACTTTAACGGAACGTAATTGGAATTTGTTGTTTATAGGCCTTACATGTTTTTAAGAATTTGTTAGATATTGTGAAAGCTAATGTTCAATCTGTTATTAAATCTGTTTAAATAAATTTATTTTTCAAAATATGTAATTGAATGATTAATTAACCTATTTATTTATCAATTTCTTCTTCAACAACAAAAATGTTCATTTATTGATGGGTATAACACAGCCTCATTAACTCAGTTTGTAGAGGCGGTAGATTCGTAACCAAGAAGCTGTTGGTTCGAATCCGAGCATTGACATAAGATTTAAAATTACCCAGTTGAACTAATTTGTTACAAGCTTATTAGCTTAACAGAACTAAATTCCTTTTTATTGATGGATATACCGTGGGTAGCTGGTTTCTAAGATTCCAACAAATGGAGTGTGAAACCCTCTTCTCGAAATACCTTTATATTTTAAAGAGACGTTGGGAAAAATAAAGTACTCATTGGCCACATCTGGCCCTAGTTGGGCCAGCTATAGCCTAGTTGCCTAGTTGGGCCACCTACGTTGTCACCCAAGTGAAGCCATGATGGGCGTTGCTTAATTTCAGTGGGTACTGGTGTTTTGAACGTCCCATAGAAACTGGCCAAGATGTGGCTTGAAGCCAGCCGCATACATACTGATCTTATAGCATAGCACATATTTAAATCTTTCAATAACATGTTAATTATAAGTGTTAAAAAATGTATTAACTTTTAAAATAAATTAAAACAAAACACTTACCAAAAACACTATTTATAATTATTTATGAAGAAACTAGTTTCGAATCATTCGATTAATCATCAGTCTAGTCGAGTCTAAGGATGGAAGTTGACTCTACTTCAGTTAACTTCCATCCTTAGACTCGATTAGACTGATGATGCATCGAATGATTCGAAACTAGTTTCTTCATAAATAATAATAAATAGTGTTTTTGGTGTTTTGTTTTAATTTATTTTAAAAGTTAATACATAGCACATATCTTCGCATAAATGTAAGAAGAAAAAAATATGCACATAACAGCTTTATGGAAGTCTGTACATTACACGATCTGCACATTCCCATAATAAGAACGTGTGTATTTGTTTTTCCTTGCATATATGCGAACAGGTGTGCTATGCGATAAGATCAGTAAGTATGTATCAGCAAGCACCCCTACAACAACATAGNAGAAAAAAATATGCACATAACAGCTTTATGGAAGTCTGTACATTACACGATCTGCACATTCCCATAATAAGAACGTGTGTATTTGTTTTTCCTTGCATATATGCGAACAGGTGTGCTATGCGATAAGATCAGTAAGTATGTATCAGCAAGCACCCTTAGGGGAAAAATGAAACACCCCTACAACAACATAGTTAGACCACTCAGTCAGCCAGTGTCTATGGCACGTTGAATACACCAGTTCCCGTTTTTCCGCTAGGTCACTGAAGTTAAGCGACGTCCAGCAAGGTTGTTCTATGTGGGTGTCCACGTGGCTTCGCGCCTTCGTGATGCTACTACCTATTTTTCCCCGTCTTGAATGACCAAAGATGTTAAAAAGACGTTAAACCATTTTTTTTTTTTTTTTAATTGGGAAATTTTTCAAAATTTCCGCCCTACAACATCTAGTTACCAGACCGAGGTAATTCAACCTGGACTAGAAAAGTAGTTTTATAAAAGCAAAAGAAGTGTTTTTTTAAAAAATACAATATTTCCTGAAATTTATGTCAATGTATATGCAGAATGTCGCGATATAATTTAAGATCACGTAACCGTATTACGAG
>CM022882.1:10674803-10696207 GCA_012654025.1 Pachypsylla venusta | reverse complement strand
AATATACCAATATTTATGATTGCTGTACAAGCTGAAAGGTCGCACTATATTTTAAAATCAGTGTCCTGCAATAGCCATTGTCCCCTATTAGCCCACTATCGCTAAACTTCTGATTTTGTGTGATTGAAAATATTTCAAAACTTTGGGCCTGGGAGCAACCTAAGCCGGTCATATAAAAATAATTTTGGACGTCCGCAAATATGGCACCTACCTGGAACTCTCAGCCACCGCTTTATTACTGACTACAAAAAAAATCTGACTGATTTTGATGAAATTTGGTATGTAGGTCCGTCCCATTTGGGCCCCGAAATGTTTCGTCTTCAAATTTTAAAGTGGAACCCTAGGTTAGGGACACTGTAATTAAAGGTTCTTTCCCGTTTAAGCATGATTAAAAATACATGTGACTGACCGGTACAAAAAGTTTCGTGGTACTTTCAGCACCCGAATGACCAAATTTCATCAAAAGTAAGCGTAACCATGTTTTTTTGATTTTTGCTTGAAACGTAAAATATCAAATTTTTAGGGCGGTAATGTTTTTCTCGTGACCACTTCCAAAGTTTCAATAATGTAAAACCAAAAAACTATTAATACTATATTGTAGTCGGCGGATCCAATGGGTGCCAGTATCACAAAGTTTGAGAACCACTGTTCCCTATACGATAGTAGTAACCTTTCCAATGAGAAAAGACTCACATTGTCATGAAATCATAAAATACTTTTGTGTCCCCGATTTGTTACACTCGTTGGTAAATACAAAAATAATGAAAATCAACATTTTGATCCCTTTCTGACAGTTTGTTCTGGTGGAAACCTGTGCCTTGGTTTTATGGTCCTGTTTTTGTTCAATGAGACCAATAGAGGTACCTGCATACTCTTTGTTGACAAAAAACAATATTTAGAAATTTGTTAGTGAACCTACTTGGTTTGTCATAGATACGTGTGGACAGTGATAATTCCTTCTCTTTGAATAAAATATTAATTATGAGAATTAAAAAAATATTTAAAAAATTGACAATATCCATTCAGAGTGTAATTAATTATAATTTAATTAATTAGTGCCAAAATTAATAAATTCAGTTGGTGAGTTTACAACACAACATTATTCAGACTGTGTCATCATCAGACAAGAGTTATGTGAACACTATCACAACTTGACTCGAGGTGTTTGTCCAACTTGTGATAGTATTCATTCTATCATAACTCTGGTCTGATGATGACAGTCTAGGTACTGTTGAAAACGTACAACTCGCTATTGTCAATTTCTTATAATTTTAAATACCATCTTCATTTTTTTTAAAAAATTAATTCATATTGTTTTAAATAATCGTAATAACTAGATTAACATTACCTACAGGAAATGAAAATGTTGAAAACACTCGACCATATGTTTTACAATCAGAAGCGGTTACAGAGGGGCGACTCCCCCCCCCCCCCCCNNNCCCCCCCCAGATCTGAAGAAGTTTATCATCGAAACAATTTTCTCAAATTTGTTGTTTATAAATTTAATACTACTGACTTCCACAGGTC
This sequence comes from Pachypsylla venusta, assembly GCA_012654025.1. Classification (NCBI taxonomy): domain Eukaryota; kingdom Metazoa; phylum Arthropoda; class Insecta; order Hemiptera; family Aphalaridae; genus Pachypsylla; species Pachypsylla venusta. The sequence goes on along the minus strand of CM022882.1, from coordinate 10,694,680 downwards.
GATTACAATTTGGAGCATTGATTGCCCCCCCCCCTCCCAACTGGAGACATGTATCCGCTTCTGTTTAGAATTTCAAAAAATATATTGATGCGTAGATATTGTTTTAAATTTTACTTCATTATCGAGAATTATTGATAATACAATGAAATCCGAAATAATTTTCATTTCTTATATTTGATAGTTCCGCAAAGTGTTTTGAAGGTTTCTTACAGTTGAAATTGTGGAACATAATGTCAAGTGTCTTTTTTTAATGGACAATTTTTTACATTTTAACAAAAGAATAAACCGTTAATACTATTTTGAAGAGCTTTGAAGATGGATGCCTTTTTTTAAAATTATTCTTATTAGAGATTTCAAAGAAACTACTTATAGTACCTAAAAAGCTTGTGAATCCTTTTTTAATTTTCTCAGTGTTTTGAAGGTTTCTCATAGTTGAAATTGTGGAACAGTCAAGTGTCTTTTTTAATGGACAATTGTTTACTTTTTAACAAAATATTTAAAAAATAAAATAAACCGTTAATACTATTTTGAAGAGTTTTTACAGATTTCAAACAACTTACTTATAGTACCCAAAAAGATCGTGAATCCTTTTTTAATGGATTTGTTAGGTTCAAACAGTGGTAAAAACACTGCTTTTTTAAAAGAAATAAATTTGAGTGCAATTTTAAATGTCGGGGGAGAGCACAAAATCACTCGTTACCTCTGTTTTTTGATGGCCAATTTCATCTACTTTTTAATTTTTTACAGTTACTTTTTTTTAACAATTTTTTTGGTGCAATAATTTAAATGTCGAGGACTCACCAAAACGTTTTTACAGTATAATTTATTCACTTTAAAAAACTTATGTTGATTTTTTTTTTTTCACCTCCAATAATTTATGCTGATTTTTCTCTTCATTTTTTTAATTTCTAGTAATATCACACTTTGATATCAACATTCACTTGTCTATTCCTTGATCATTAATTTTTTTTTTCTTCGGCTGTGAAGGTCATTGCTTTAATTTAGAGATACTAACGATATTAATTTTTAAACTGTAGGATAAAAATGAATCTGCACAAAAGTGGTGAAATTGAGGCTCACTTGGTATCATTTTTTGAAATTTATATTTCACAATGACTACAAACATCCTAAATATGTTATCTAAATCATTAGACTCGTTTAAAAGGGAAATACATGATTTATTATTAATGTGTTTTAAAACCAATATCTGTATCTATTTGAAGATACGCTTTTACTTCCTTGTCTTATTAGTCAGCTTTGACCTCCATTTCACTACCCGACAAAGCTTTCTCTTACAGATCCTTATTTACTGTCACTTTTTCCTCGTCTTCCGCTTCAATTCCTCCAACTTTCTTACCCACGTAGTTGCAATCTGTTCTCGTCTAATATGAACACACAATACATAATTTGTGGTATGAACAATTCAGTGGGATTAGTAGCTGATTTAAGTGTTCCAGAATTTTGTGTAGGTACTTCAACCATCGCAACATCAATACTGACGCCCCTTCCTATTGACCAATTCCTTCTAGACCTGAAACACCACATCAAAATACTGTAGTAGACAAAAACATAAAAACGTACAACGGAATTAAGGGGCTCGTCCACACACATATCAGGCGACGGTATCATACACCAGAAAGTTTACATAAAGGATTGATTATAAGATTATAAGAAAAATGGAAAAAGCCCTACTCAGGAATCACTGCTAGAGTGAAAGCGCTCATTCAGTTTTCATCACTCATCCGAGCAGTATCCTTGAGGCTGGGAGGTTTCCGAAGAATCCTAAGGTGTACACCATATGAGGATGGAGCGGACATTTAAAAGTTGAAAAGAAAATATTGTCAAGTTATTTGGATTCGGCACAAACCTCGAATGGAGCAATAGTTTTTAGGGATAAGCGATTCATGGTCAAGTTTGTTTATCAATATAAGCGTTAAGATAAACGTCCCCCAAACCAGAGAGGTTAGAAAACGTTTTGATCGGCTATGTCTCGATGATGAAGTTGTTTTCACTTTCTCTTCTTATAGAAGATAAAGTATCCCTAAAAACTCTGGCACCATTCGAAAAAAACTATTGCTTCATTCGGGCCTTGTGTCGCGTCCCAAGTTATTTTTCTTTTATCTTCAATCTAATATTATATAAAATTCTCGTGTCACAGTGTTTGTTACCATACCTACTCCTCCAAAACGGTTTAACCGATTTTAATTAAATTTTGTATGTACATTCGGTAGGTCTGCGAATAGCTTTTTATTTATAATTTAATAGAATTAAACACCCAGTTTGTTGGGTAGGACATGTTTGGAGTAGTATTGGTTTATGTTAAAAAAAAAANAGGTAAAACGAAAGCTCTATTAATAATTGAAAATTTACATTTTATTTTTCAGATTTTCTTAGCGTAATTCTAGAAGAAGGTGAAATATCTTCGACTTCATCATCTCGAGCAATACTTTGTTGCATTCATTGTAATCAAATGATCAACTACAATATAAATTCAATATTAGATCATTCCCAAACGTGTGTTCCTGGCATAATGAAATTAAGAACAAATAAAAACAACGCCAAATATGTTTGTCCTCTTTGTAGTCAATGTGCATACTATTTGTATAAAATTAAAAGACATTTAAATAGTCATATTGGATATAAACCATTTCAATGTACAATTTGTTTTAAACGATTTGCAAATAAATTTGGTTTACAAAGACATTCATTAGAAATACATAATATTAATATACATAAAAATGAAATATTTGCAATAGATTATGATTTTCCAAATTTTTGTAAAAATGATTATTTCAATAAAAAATCACTTTCAGATGTTGATTTGAAAGGGGCGAATCAATTTAATATTGATAATAAAGGATTAAGCAATAATTCTAAAGGGATAGTACAATCTTGTATTGATTCTAAAGGAATTGCTCAATGTTCCAATGAATCTAAAATGTTTAATAAATGCGATATTGGTCCTAAAGGATCAAATCATTGCAATAGTGTTGACTCTAAAGGGTTTATTCATGCCAGTAATACAATAGCTATACAAACAAACGAAGATGATAGTTTGGTAGAAAACGAAATCATTCCAAATAAAAATATTAACAATTCTGAAATCAAAGAAACTGTACGTAGACCCAATGATGGTTTAAATGAACGAAGTTCAAACAGTACAATTATTCATGAACAACATGAAAAATGTATAGAACAAATAAAAGAAATGAATGCCAATCAATTTATAGATCTTAACAAAAATAGTGTAAATGTACAAACTAGTATAAATAGTCAAAGTGATCCTATTGAATTAAATACAAATACAGCTGTAGACGAAATTGATAAAAATAAAGATAGTACAAATATTAAAATCGATGAATCTTGTTCAAATGCATTGGAACAACAAAATGAAAGTTCTACACAAATTGATGGCACTACTAATTTTCTAAATGCATGCAACGATAGGAATCAACTTGATATTTTAAATAAAAATGTCTTTGAAAACCAATCTGTTGAAAAAGATAGCATAAATGCAAGTAACAATATTTATGATATACGTACATGCAATAATGAACTTGACAGTAGTATTGTACAACGTCAAGTAATTGATAATAAAATTATGAATGAAGTGGGAAGTAATACAGATATTGATATGATTAGTTTACCTATTGATAAATCACTTAATATTATTGACGGGCAAAGAATAAATACTAATAGAGATGATAGCAAACTTGATGAGCAATCAATAGGAACTAGTCGAGATGATAGCGATAAGTTTAAAGATACTATTAGAATTACTAGAAGTAAAAGTAGAAATAGTTGTTTTAGTTATCCATATAGAAATAATAATTTTAAACAAAGAAAAGGTAGAAAGAAAAATAAAACAAGCATTGATGATCTTGTAGATAGAATTGAAAGTTTAAGTGAATGTAAAAAAATACAAGAAATACTTGTGGAAAATAAAATTGATGTACAAAACATAGAGAAAGATGTAGGTGGGTTTAATATGAATAAATATGACACTAGAGGAAGTAATACTAATGATATTAAAGATAGAATTCTAATTGATGATGAAGAACGTGTTGATAGTGAAACTTTTAATCAATTTCACAAAAGTGTAGATAATATTAACCTATCGAATACCCGAAATGATTATATTGCATGTTCAACTGAGCAAATAGAAAGCATTGTAAACACATCTAATCAATTGGAATTAACAAATTTAGAATCTAATGTTGGTAATAGTATTATTCTTGCTAAATACAATGCGGATATTGAACAAAGTTTAGCAAATAATAAAAATGAATGATTTTGAGATTGAAAAATCTCAACAACAACAACATTCTAGTCAAACAAAATGAGATTAATTTTAAAGTTTGTTTTTATTTTACGTATTGATCAAACATTTCGAGAAAACTCAGAGCGAAATGCAGACTAGGATCTGATTACTACGTAAGTATCTATATATTTTCATGCCAAATGTGTGATTTCATCCAATCCAATCATGATTCACTAACTTCCATAGTGAAAATAGGTAATATTTTGATGTTACACGAGGGTGCATACTCACGGGCCGAGTGCTGATGGTGTAAAATAATACGGAAAGTAATATTATTATGTTGATGATGTAATTATATTCCAGTGATTGACATTGTTCTGAGGTCCCATGCCAATTATTAGCCTGCAAAATTAGATGTAGGTATGAGGACAATTAAAAACTTTAGCAGCAAACAATAACTTCTTTAGAGCTGCATTCTCATACATCCGGCTACCAACGGAAACAATGATCCGCATTTTGTTGTGGTTTTTTTTTTTTCGAAATATTTCACCATTCAAAGGTACCTACCTACCTAAATAAAAATTGTCTTAAATCTCTTTCCCATTTCTTTCAATTTATTTTCATTGATTCCACTTTTTACTAGAAAATTTATATTTTGACTTCAAAGATTTTTATGAAATATTTTTTATTTTTTAAAGGCAAAGCAATTATTGAGAGACTTGTTATTGGCAACCTGTAGTTCAAATAACGAGAGTTGAGACTTAACCCCTGCCGGATTTGTCGCTTGTATTAGCGTGTTACTTTCTGGAAGCGTTATGTAAAATCGACAATGTCTCAATATGCGCCCTATTCAATCATTTTTGCCAAATTTTTGTAAACCTGACGTGCAATAAATATTTATTAATTTAGAATTTCTCTATTTTCTAGTCAGTCAAATGAAGCATCTCATTTTATTTAATATTTTTAATTTTCTCGTTATTCAAATGTTTTTAGTTTCGCCACGCAAAGTGCAAGAACTAAAATAATAGGTCCCTGGTATAGACTAGGGACCGTTTTTTTTATTTGTATTTTTAAGTCTTATTGTATTAATATACAAATGTATAATTTAATACTTAAAATATATTCAGTGTATTTATTATCCCATTTATTTTCTTAAATAATATTTTTTTTCACTTTTACTACCCCATGAAAGTAACGCCTTCAATGAATACTTGCAATGTGATAATTTTTGGTTAATTATTTTCAATAGTCGTTAGACTGATGCAAATGATAATGGAAAATCGTCCACTTGTTATATTACTTTTAAAATTAAATTAAAACAAAACACTATTTATGTATGAAGAAACTAGTTTCGAACTCGACTAGACTGATGATGAATCGAATAATTCGAAACTAGTTTCTTCATAAAATCATTATAAATAGTGTTTTTGGTAAGAGTTCTGTTTTAATTTAATTTGAAAGTTAATATTTTTTAACAATTGTTATACCCTTACAGTGAATGAGGTTCCATTTATTTAATTCAGTCGCTCCCAGTAGCATGAAATTGATTGTAGTCACTTCCAATGGCGACCGCCCTTATGTTTGTATGTCCCAAATGAGTCTCACATACCAAATTTCATTCAAATTGATCAACACTTAAAGTGCCAAAAATTCTTATTATAGCTTACGAATGATTTTTTTTTTTATTCGATTTTTGGTTTCTACGTAAAATAACAAATTTTGAGAGCGCTATTTTTTTCAATAGTGGAACATCGATGAAATAATATACCCATTTGTCAGAGTTTTTTGGTTTAATAATTTCAATCATGAAATCTACCACGAAAATTAAACACTTCCTTAAAATTTGATATTTTATGTTTAGGATGCAAAATCGAAAAAAATTCATTCGTACGCAGTAAGAAGAATTTTTGCAGCTTAGCATTGACAGATTTTGAATTTTGGTATGTAGGTCCCAATTGGTTTTCGAAACTTTATACCCAAAGGAAGAATAATATTTTCTATGAACAACAAAAGTAAAATTATAAACTCATGTGTTAAATTTGTTTCTTTCTATATATAAATTATCTCGCCCAAGCTTCTCATTGAGTTTTATTAATTTCTTATGCTCACTGTTTCAGGAATGTAGTTTTATTTTATCAATTAGCTCCTTTCTATTGCGGTTTCGCTTGCCATTAGCGAATTTTGGTTTATTATTTTCTATAATTCTTATGATGTGTAATTTTGTTTTATTTATTTATTGTGCTCAACAATGAAAACTACTGGTTGTAAGTTGTACATCTTTTGTAATACTTTCAAAAATTCTGTTTTTTCTATTTTCTAGATACACATATAATTATTGTTTAAGTAGGGGATGGTCGGGTAGTGCCGGACACATGAAGAAAAAAAAGTTTACTTAAGATAAATATATGGTTGATACATTTTTTTCTTCTACTAATTATACTTGCCTAAAAAGTCGTCCACTAAAACATGAACAAAAAGAGACGATTTTTTTTTTTTTTTTTTTTTCATTAAAAAAAATGGAAAGCATAGGGTTATATACATTCAAAACGACAAAAATTAAAATATCTGAGCAAGTAAAAATAGATGACGGGTATTGGGACCATATATCTAAATGGAGGTCGCAGCGATAGATGCAGTCTCAATAGAGACCTGCAACCAGTTTAATAATAATCAGACTCATTTTGAAAATCAACATTAATGCAGCCTGATATACATCAGTAAAGTTTCGGCTGCATCAATGTTTAAATTATTAGACGTTCGAGATCCAAACCAATAGGATCAATCTTTCCTTTATCGCTCAAATGGCTGAACGATAGTAGTTTTAATCAGATGAGTGTACTCGTAGTGAACTGTACATATCGTGCTTTTATCTAGCGGGATATCGACCTTCCCCTATTGATTGATTTACCAGTGATTTATTTTGATAATTTATTTCTTCCTGTCTTTTATTTATTCTTTTTTGCATGTAAGTTATTATGTTCTACGTCTTCTTTATCTATTCCCTTACGGCCTTCTATGATATATTGCCACGTATGGCAATATATGATATATTCCCACGTATGATATATTGCCCTTTTTATGGGATTGTTCTAGGGGGTCATGACACTTTTTAGCCTCCAGGACTTCACAGTATATTAATTTTGCGTACCAATTCCACTCGAGAATTCTTGTCTCGACCGATGTTATTTTCGTTCCGAAAATAACATCCCTTTGTTGGTTTCGACTATAGAGCGGCTTATTTCAAACTATTTTACTCTAGATATGACTTTCAAAAATTTTGGTGTGATCCTCTTGTCACTCTGGTCTGAAAGAGCGTGAATTTCGTTGAAAACAACAAAATATGATCGAGGTGCGAATACATATGTGTATGTGTATAACACACTCATTGATAATGACTGACGTACCTACTTAATTCTTGAAGATTTTTTTAAAAAGAACTGCAGCCTTTTTCTGAATTACTATTTCCAGATTGATTTCAATTCTGGTCTATCTTTTAGCAGAAAAGGTCATAAAATTTGAAAATTCTGTCCAAACGTCCTAAAAATGACAGAATTGGAAACGTTAGATCACGGGAAACTCTATTTAGAGATACTGCATGGAAGTTATTAGTATTGCCTGAAAATATTCTTTGGAAATTCCTAAAAATGACATAGAATTGGAAACGCTAGACCACGGGGAAACCCTATTTGGGGATACTGCAGGAAGTTATTAGTATTGCCTGAAAATATTCTTTGGAAAGTCCTAAAAATGACATAGAATTGGAAAAGTTAGACCACGGGGAAACCCCATTTAGAAATACTGCATGGAATACTGCAGGTCTGCCAGGATTAAAAATAAACCCATGATTACTCTCTCTCTCTCTCTCTCTCTTAAACGATCGTCCTTCCAATCCAAATGCTTGTTTTTATTATTCCCACTAACATTTCATTATTTCTTACTAACTCATTTTTTGTCTTCTCCTTTGCTTGTTTGATTTATTTTAGTATTAAATTCAGAAGTAGTTAGTAGTTCAATTGTAGAATCTAGTTCAAATAGTTCACCAAGTAGTCTCAATAGTTGCAATATTCCATTAGATCTAGCAAGAAAGTCACCAATGTCATCAACCTCTTCCACATCATCCAGATCATCAATGATAGAAACTTCAAGAATTCCATCTGAAATTGTATCCACGTCTAAAAATGAGTCGACTGAACCTTCCGTGTCATTAGAAGATTCAATAATGTCTCCTTTTAAAAGGGACGATCTTTCAAGAAAGTTTTCAGAATCATCATCATCCATATCCCCTTTAACACATGATCCTTTACCAATGTCAACGAATGCGTCATCTAGTTCGTTTGTGAATACTGATAAATGTGTAAAATCAACAGTGAAACAAAACCTACTTCGTCGTGAAAGAATTAAAGAAAAACGTCGAGCCGAAGGAATTAGTTGTAAGCAATGTGGACGAAGTTATTGTAGACCTTATAATTTAAAAAGACATTTATTATATGAATGTGGTAAAGTTCCTAGATTTCCTTGTCCTTATTGTTCGTATCGTGCAAAACATAAGTTTGATTTGAAAAAACATGTTACATTTAAACATACAAATGAATTAAAACATTTTGAATTAATGCAAGAAACTATATATGATCAAGCTTTGAATGGAATCAAAGGAGAAATTAATGAGAAAGATGAAAGAAAGAAAGTTGAGGATAATAAAGAATGTCCACAACAAATTGTGAATAATTTATATAAATTGTTAAATGAAAGACAAACTAGCAATGGAATTCAATTGGATGGAAATAGAATTCATCCAATTGAGAATCAAATGAGAAATGGAATTCATCCAATTGAAAACCAAATTAGAAATGGAATAAGAAATGATTGCAATGAAACTAAACCATTTGTTGAAACCATAAAAGACATTGGTAGAGAAATTATTGGCAGTAACAAATCAAATATTGATAATTCAGAAGAAACAAATAAAACTGAAACTCATGATGAAATGAGGAAAGAAATTGATGAAAACATGAATGATGAAGATAAATTGGAAGAAAACTCTGAAATCGAAACGAATTCTGTGATGGACAATAATGAATTTGAACAAGATAACAATGTTCCTACAAATATTGATAAAAACAATGAACATATGAAACTATTAAACAATAATTTTAATGAAACCAGTAATCAACTTATTTGGAATCAAACTAATAATGGAATAAATCCTATGGTTTGGAATAATACGTTATTAGGAATACAACAAAATTCTCTTCCTAATAGCACAAATAATATTGAACTTTTTAGTAAAATTTTAGAAAATCAAAGATTAATGTTAGAACAGAATTTAAGAAATGCTTGGTTATATCAGTATAATACTAATTTGACAAGATATTCTATGTAAAGATTAATGTTAGAACAGAATTTAAGAAATGCTTGGTTATATCAGTATAATACTAATTTGACAAGATATTCTATGTAAACATTAATGTTAGAACAGAAATGCTTGGTTATATGGGTGATCATAATATTCGACTCCACCAAGGCTTGTACGAATTAACATGCTTTCTGGGTACAAATTGATTTTTTATTTTTTATACACGTAGCATTTATTTAAAGTTTATAATTTAATTTTTCAGGAAACTTTTTTTTTTAAATATATTTTTGTCGATTTGAATCTAGAATTTCTAGTTTTATCAATTCGCTTTCGAGACAAATTGATAAAACTTTAGAATCAAAATTTGAAGAGATAATATATATTTTTTTTTAATTTTCGTCTTTAGACTTACATTTTATACTATACCTATATTAGGTCCAAAGAACGAAAAATTAAAAATATTTAAAAATATCCTTCAAGCAAAATCTTGAATTTAAACAAGCTTTGCTGAAAAATAATTTATAAAAATGGTTATTTCAAAGATTTTCAGATTTTTTTTTTTAATGCAATAATTAAATTTTATTGTGATTTTCAAAAGCAATATTTAATTTTAAGTTTTATTTTTAGTTTGTGATATGAAACTCAAGTACAAATTTCGGTTATATTTTTTGAAAATGTAAATTTGTCCTGGGTCTAACGAATCGAAGTTGTGGTTTTAGCCAAATGCTAATGGACGGAAATATTTTTCAATTCAATTTTTCTATCTTACATCTTTTGCCGTTTTCAAGATAATGTTACGGCACTTTTCAGAGACTCTGTATGTTCATGAAAGTTTCCTCACCTTTTTACATTCCTTATCCTATAAAAAGGAAAGTATTGTAATGGGCTTAAATTTTCGATGTCGAGTTTTCAATGCCAAAACACGTTTCGGGGTCCCCAGAGCCCAAATATCGAATTTCAGCCATTGGTCCGTGTGTGTGTCTCCGTCTGTCTGAACAATATATCTCAAGAACGGCAAGTGCTAGAGTTGAAATTTGGTATGTACCTATGTCAGTTTTATGCCATGAACGGCAAAATAAGCTTTTGGGGGAAATTAGCGGATAAAGGCCGCTTTTCGCAAAACCAGAATGGAAAGAGCTAGAACTTGAAATTTGATGCCAATTCATATCAATTTCATATAGGAAATTAAAAAATACAACTTAGGTTGCAGTGTAATATATCAAGAAGTATAATATATAATTGTATTTCCGCCTTGGGGACTTCAAAACGTGTTTTGGCATTGAGAACTCGACATCGAAAATTTCAGCCCATTACAATACTTTCTTCTTTTTTTATTGATAAGGAAAGTTGTATGATGTTCACACCAGATTTTTTTTTGTAACGGCTCATATGAGATTAACAGCCTCACTAGCTCGGTTGGTTGATGCGTTGTATTCGTAAGCAGGAAGCTGTTGGGTTCGGATCTAACTTCATCTCCGCCGCTGGTCACAATGGATCTAAATAAAGGTCGCAGTGATAATTGCAGACTGGATAGAACACTGATTGCCGACTTAATGAGATTTTGGGTGTGATAGTTTTAGATTTGTAAAAAAAAAAAACTCAATCAAAGCTTCGATCGCGATTTGTTTATAATCCGTTCGCTTGTCTTCGTAGTGTTTTTACGCGCGAAATAATCTATTTCCTATCCATTAGATATTAGATACCCTATATTCATAAGTAATAATACTCCTGCATTTTTTTCTTTTATAAAATATGAAATATTGTGATTTCATGTGATAATTATTTATGTTGGTATATTGTATAAATATTTGTTGAAATTCCGAAAAAATAACGAATGTATGAATTTATTTTGTGATAAGAACAAATTAGTTTTTAAGTGTTTTTTTTATTGTTGTATATTTTTTAAATTATGAAAAAAAATCTACAAATAATATATTTAAATTATTATTTAGATTTGAGATTATTTTCTGAATCGGTAGATATAGAGTTCGGATTAAGACATTTCAGGAGAGACAAAGTTGCTGTTGATACTTTTCAAGGCAGTACAGGCGTATTGATATGCACATTTTTTTTTTCAATTAAGTGCTATTTCCACTAATCCAAAATCCACCGACACGGTACCTAAAAATTTTATTCAACCAATCAGAATTGATTGGTTCTATCGGACTAGAGGAAATAGTACTTTACATCGTCCAACTCTCTTAATTCAAAATTTTTTTAAGCAAGATAAAAAAATGTGTCGGGCCGCTTTAGGGGTGGGGTTCAATTTTGGTAAGTAGGTATTATATTGTCTGCAATAATTAATTAATTATGTGATTAATAAACATTTTAGTGATCTCCTTTTTTTTATTTATAAAATTGTTTAGTTTCTGATTTCAAATTTTTCTATTTTAATTTTTCACAGGAATCGATTTTCCGGCCAAAAAATTATTTGAATTCGTTTTTTTAAAAAATTTTTTTTTTCAAGAGTAGCACTCAGGGTGGATTGGTTGGGTAGCATATTATGCTCCCCACCCAATCCACCCTGAGGACGCTGGACTAGATTTTGATAATCTCGGCCCCTTCCATATCTATGTGCATCACAGAAAGTGATAGTGGTGGGTTTGGTAGCATATTATGCTATTCTGAGGACGCTGGACTAGATTTTGATAATCTCTGCCCCTTCCATATCTGTGTGCATCACAGAAAGTGATAGTGGTGGGAGGGTTTGGTAGCATATTATGCTATTCTGAGGACGCTGGACTAGATTTTGATAATCTCGGCCCCTTCCCGACTTTATGTTTGGAAATAAAATGTAAGTGACATTATGTTAAACTTAATGTCCCTCAACTAAAGGGAATATGAGCTCTGCTTTTTCTATATTTTCTTTAAGATCAGTCAAATATTTGAAATCCTGCGGGAAATACAATTTTTTTCAAGGGCATTGGAAACGGGGGGGGGGGGTACCCTACATTTAATGGAGGCCTACAAACCAGCTACCCTCATTGTCTTGACCTCAACAAGCGTGGGTTGGGTCGAGAATAGCTAGCATCAGAAGGCCTACGTCAATCACCCAACATTCACTAATCAATCACCCAACAGGTAAAACCTAACAGCACTTTGCATAACATCAGTGATCTTACGGGAACTGGTGTATTCAACGTGCCATTGACGCTGGCTAAGGCTATGTTCAGATGATCGTGCGGTACGACGAACCATGTGGTACAATATCTATCTAAATAGTGCATATTGTCTACATGACCGCGCGGTGCACTTTGTTCCGAGCGGAAGATCTTGTACCGCGCGGTACTAGTTCTACAAACTTGTATCGATTTGTTCAGTTGATCCTCGCGGTTTGAGACGAAATAAAATGGCCAAGTAAATATTTTGATGGCCGACTTCCGCGCGGTACCGCGCGATCATCTGAACTTAGTCTAATTTCTTTCTTTTAAAATCCCATCTATCAGATGATATAACAGGTAGCATAAAGGCTGTCCTGCCCACAGTTTCGAGAATTCTCAAAACTCTTGTGGGCAGGACAGCCGCTAGAGTGCACCACATCAAAAAGGGAGGCATAAAAGACACAAATTCGTACTATGTCAAATAAAACCATATTGAAGGTTATACATTTTTTTTCGGGGGGGGGAGGTCGAAGGATTGACAGCCAAGCCAGGACTAACTCCTGAACTCCTGAAAATGGTGTTCATGGAAGGTGATGTTGTTGTTATTGTTACTGTTGATGTTTTTGTTGTTGATGATGATGCGTTGCACCTTACACTATTACATTGCTTAAAAAAATAAGGAAATTTCGGGGGGGGTCTGGTCCCCCCAGGTACGTCCTTGATCTTCAGCCTTTAATTTTTCATTTATCCTTTTAAACAAATTCTTTTTCAGAAGGCATGATGGTTTCTTACTATTATGATCCTGATAATGAAGAGAAAAGATATTTCTGTGGCACATGTAACCGAACTTATAGCAGTAGATCCTCATTAAGACGTCATATGAATTATGAATGTGGAAAGCAACCATGTTTTAAATGTACAATATGTTCCTATGCCACCAAAAGGAAAACAAGCTTAGCGAGTCATATGGTCCGCAAACATTCTACAATAGATCCTTATTATACAGGACAAGAAGGATTTGAGACAATTTAATTGGTTCTGGTAGGAGATTAGAATATATTAACATATTAGAAGAAGTTTTACTAGATTGTGGAGCTCGTTTCGAAAATCAGATGACTTAAATTGATACAAAATGGCGGAATTAAGTTTTGGCGCGTGGTGTCAGCTTTGGCATATCATCGGCCTGATTAGCAAAACTCATGAGTCACAAACCTTGAACGCCCTTAAAGGCGTTTCCCAGTCCATGAGCGCTATATCGTCGACTTTAATTAGGTCCCCGTAATGCACATTTCGTACATTCAGGGTTTTCTTTTTTCTTCTGTTTTAATAACCTATTCAGGGTACACCACTTATGTTTTTACACCTTGTAGACATATCCGTGGCAGAGTGCGCGTAGCACTCGGCTTGCACGAAGAGGATTCTGGGTTACATTCCTGGACGGTCGAAAATTTGATAAAGGGTCTTTCAAATTTTCCACTTGGTGTGCTTGTGTTTGAGGGTAACTCAGCTTCCTGAGGACAATTGAGTAGCTATGGTAATAGCGACAAGTGCTAGCATTATAAGGAAATTGTTAAAGTGTAGCTTAGGCTTAATGATATTGGGGTGATTATGAAGAATACCTTGTAATGCTATGATGCCCACAAAAATTGTGACATAATAACACAAAGAAATATTTTTTTTTTTTTACACGTTGTGTAGGATGTACGTGAATGAAACAAAAATCCACTTTTTTTAAAAATTTTGGACTCACAAGGTTTGCTCATTGGGCCAAAGTACAGGGATGGAGGTTGACAAAATGTTTGTTCGATCACTAACCCTTAAATGTGGACACCCTTTACCACAAATGAATAGATTTACTTTTCATTTTATATGGTCTGTCGTGGTGTGGCCCTTTAGTGGGAGTGGCCACAATCTAAATGTGGCTCATAAGCCTCATGAATAGTATTGTTCTTTTTTTTTACTTTCCTTATCCTATAAAAAGGAATAATAATTATAATATAGGAATGTCTTTAGTGACTTTATGGTTTTCTTGTTGAGGGAAAGAATTTAAATATTTTAAATTTTCGTCGAATCGACTTTTTCAAATTTAGAATGATATGGTTTCATTCTAAATCTGAAATGGTTTCATTCTAAATCTGAAAAAGTCAATTCGACGAAAATTAAAAATATTTAAATTCTTTCCTTCAACAAAAAAACCATAAAAAGGAAAGTATTGTAATGGGCTAAAATTTTCGATGCCAAGTTTTCAATGCCAAAACACGTTTTGAGGTACCCAGAACCCAAATCTCGAGTTTGAGTCATTGGTCCGTGTGCGTGTCAGTCTGTCTGTGAATCTCAAGAACGACAAGTGCTAGAGACTTGAAATTTGGTATATTATGTCATTTTTATGCCATGAACGGCAAAATAAGCTTTTGATGAAAATCGAATCTTTGGCGGTTTTATGCTCTTTTTCGCGGTTTTCGCATATCCTGCTTAAAATGAGAAGTGTAATAGCTAGAACTTTAAACTTGGTGCCTATTCATATCAGTTTCATACAATTGAAAAATACAACTTAGGTTCAAGTGTAATATATTGTTGGAAGCTAATTAGCGGTTGAAGGTCTCTATTTGGTGGTTTCGCCTGAGACCAGAATGGAAAGACCTAGAACTTGAAATTTGGTGCCAATTCATATCAATTTCATATAAGAAATTGAAAAAAAAAAAAAAAACTTAGGTTGTAGTGTAATATATAATGGCATTACCGCTCTGGGGACTTCAAAACGTGCTTTGGCATTGAAAACTCGACATCGAAAATTTCAGCCCATTACAATACTTTCTTCTTTTTTTTATATAGATAAGGAAAGTCGTGTGATGTTTACACCAGATTTTTGTAGGCTATAATCGAGCTGTGCTCATTAAGTCCTTTATTAGAAGTTAGATGCCACCACAGATAGCAATTTTAGTGATTTTTTTTTTAACCTTAGGTATTTCTTAGTTTCTGGCTTGAGAAGCCTAATAATTGCCTTCTATGACCAAATTATTTTTATTTTAATAATACTCCTTTTATTTAGTCTAGTCATTTTATTTTATGTTTAATTATTTTAATTTAATTAGTTTAGTCCCATGTCAATGATTTTTTTTTTTTTTAAAAAAAAAAATACCTACTTTATTCAATGAATTATTTTTATCTGGGAGTAATTTGTAGTGCCATTTTAATTATTCATTTTAATTTTTTTTTCGAACATTTTTTAGTTCATTTTTTTTTTTTTTTTAGAAACACATGTCAATGAATCATTTTGATTTTTTTTCTTCTACTTCATAGTAGGTATCCCTACTTCAGTCAAATAATTTTCAAATGAAAGTAATTTTTTTAGTCCCATGTCAATGAATTATTTTTATCTTCAAGTCATTTTTCAGTGCCATATGTCAAAACATTATTTTCTAGTTTTTCTGTTGTATCTAGTTGTATTCGACCAAAGAATTGGGAAAAGAAAGCAAATAATTTCTTGAAAGAATTGTACAAAAAAATCGTTTGTTTTCTTTTACATCACATTTTTCTGAGGGGATATTATAACTCAAAGAATGTTGGCCAAACCTTACCACCAATATTTTGGTAGTAAGGTACATCAATCTATTGATCATTGGGGACCAGGCTTTACGCTTCATTCAATGGACACGTACACACCAGATACTCAAATATGTCGGGAATAGCCACATTATCACACACTACGTAAAACCTCGCTGGACGTTGCTTATCTTCAATGATTTAATGAGAACTGGCGTATTCAACGCTGGTTCTAAAAACTTTCTATCGCCTGAAGAGTCGTAAGTCGTAACTGACGAGCAAACGTACGCGAATCCGCACACTCTCTGCATCCATTGCGATTTGATATTTGAAAAAAAAAAAAAAAAATGCTGTGTTCTTTGTGTTATTATGTCACAACTTGGGTGCTCACTTCAGCATTGTTGGATTTTCCAATATCAATCATTATCCAATTCCTTTGAATTTTTCTATTTTACCTACAAGACTGACACCGGGTCGCTATGCGCATTTATGTCCATAGCTACTCCTTGCCCTCACGAGGCTGAGTGAGCCCCGAAAATATCCAAACCACAGTGACAAATTTTTCCCCTGTCAAAATTCAAACCTGGGTCTCCCGATTGCGAGACTAGAGTGCAGTGACCACTGAGCCATGGGAGGGCTGGCAACTTTTATAGTTTCCATTTCACCATCCAAATATGTCGTGTAAGATCTCAGACTTTTATTAAATTTCTTTTTCTTCTTTAACTTTACCTTTTCCCCATTCTGTTTGGTGTCAGCGCTGCTTTCCTCAATTCTACCATGCCACAACCCACTGTTCTGTGCCCACTCTCTTCAGCTGTACCTCCTTCAGAACGGTAACCATCGCTTTCATCTCACAGTATCCACAGACACTACATAGGAATTCGTATGATGACCGTTCATCAATAATTTGAAGCAGAGTTATTTAAAGTTTGGATGCCTTTCCTAAACTTCTGTATTTACATGGGCTTAGAACCGTTACCTAATGAAGCTGGTTTGCTCCCTTCTGTGGCCGCACTACTTTCATGAAATAAAATCTGGTGTAATTTTATGGATTTTTTATTTTTTTTTTGGTTCTCAGATATTAGCAAAGAACATATATTGATAACTGCTAACAAAGGTCGTTGTGCTCCTTGCTACAAAATAGCTGTCAATGAATTTGGTCGAAAACACGCTCAGGCTCATTCTAAGAAAACTCGAACAATATGTTCAGCGTGTGCCAAACATTTCTGTAAAAACTGTTTTTTTGCTCACCATAAAGTTGGAATATGAAAACTGGTAGAGGCGATTGAATGTCCCCTAAAAATAAATTTCCTACAAAACCACAATTGGTTGAATCAGTTATCATCAGCCTGAACTCATATTTGTAAATGATCCCCTGTGGATAGGGGGACTTAAAAAGAATACTTCCAAGGCACCAAAGTCCATGCCGGTCGTAAAAGGCGATTAAGGGCAAGGTCGGAAACGATATTCTTTTCCATTACCCATGCAGAAAGCAAAAAGAAGCTACTGCATTATCCGTGAGGATTCTTTGGTATCAAGAATTTATGGCGAGTTGTGGCAAACTAGCCCCACGGTTGTTAACCTATGATGATGATATTTGTTAATCATTTTCAGATCAATTTTTTTCTTATTTTCTAATTCTGACTTTCGACGTTCAATTATGCCATTTAATATTGACCAATTTCGTTAATCATAATCATTGGTAATTTACAATATTGACATTTTGTTCTTATTTTTATCGTAATTGTCATTTCTTAGATTTTGATTCTAGCTTACAGACGGACTTAAAATACCTGGCGGGCGGCCGCTCGGGTTCCCATATAATTCTGTTACCTGGGAGAATGTTCGATGTTAGGATGATGTCTGTAGGTATTCTGCAAAATCCAAATTTTACGATTCAAAATCCCTGTGCCAAAAAGTGGCAGTATTTTTGAGTTATTTATGGCAATTATTATTTGATCGTAAAAATAATCGCCCTGGAATCCACACTGTCTTCTCGTATTAGGAAAATTGTAGTCAAAGCCGTAACCGGGGGGTCCAGACCCCTTCAGTCGTTTTTGTAAAATGAAAATACTCTACTTTGCACGTGACCTATAATATTAAAAATGAAATAAAAAAAAACAACAGCAGCGACAACATCAACATCACTTTCCATGATCATCATTTTCAGGCGTTAGTCCTGGCTTGGCAGTCAATGCTTCGGACCCCCCCTCCGAAAAAAAAATCTTGGGTACGGCCCTTCTTTTAGTCTACATCAAACAATATCCACAAACACATTTGGTCATCTATCCTAGCAATCCTCGATGTACCATTATATTTTACTAATAAACATGTGATTTTCTTATTAATTTCAGAACATACTTCTTTACTGTTAGCACATTTACAACAAGTACAAAAAGATCTCGCAGATACAACAACATCAACCTCATCAAATCATTTAGTAGACAATATAAAAGACAATATTCATTTAATACATAAGAATTTACTTCAATGTAATACAGGTAGATTTCGTCAAGTCTATTCATCATATCAAATTATAGAATTAGAAAAAGAATTTCGACTTACAAATTATCTTCCAAGCGATCGTCGTAAAGTGTTAAGTAAAGAATTGGGTCTGAGTGAACGACAAATTAAAATATGGTTTCAAAATCGTCGAATGAAATTGAAAAGAACAAATCCAGATATGGTTGTAGAATATGTTAAAGAAATACGAGATGAGTCGCACAAAACTGATTTCAATAAATCTGCAACAACCTTTGATGAATTTGTTAAAGATCATTTTAAATTAGGAAAAAAACAAACCCCATCAATAGATGAACAAAGTGAAGAAAGAAATAATCGTAAACATAACAATGACTCTGTAGATAGTAAATTATTTGCTGATGATTTAGGAGTACGAACTGCTTCAGATGAAAAAGTTCGATTGAATGATAATAGAAAGTTTCATCAACTTTATGAAAATGAAAGACATTTGATTGAACAAGTATTGATTAAAAATTTAAATATGTATATGCAAAGTACAAATCATCATGATGATGAACAAGATGTAGATGACGATACGCCAACCGATTTGAGTAGAAAAATTAATAATGAATTGACGAGTGATGAGAGTGGATGAAACTGAAGAGATGATCAGATTACAAATGGAATAGTGTAAATGGGGGACCAATTGGTGAAAAGATACAGGAATGTGGACTGTGATGGTTTGGACATATTGAAAGAAAGATACAGGAATGTGGACTGTGATGGTTTGGACATATTGAAAGAAAGATACAGGAATGTGGACTGTGATGGTTTGAACATATTGAAAGAACGGATGGGGATTATTTTGGGAAACGATTATTGATGATCAACATTTTCTCAAAATAAATATTTTGCAAAATGGCCAATTTGCTCGGAGAATACCAGAATACTGTTCAATGTTAAAGGTTCGGCCCTTGATAAATCACTTTCCATTATGGGAAATCATGTTTTCGTCGTGTTAAGATAAAAATAATATTGTAGGTAATCAGTGGATCGTATAAAACGGTTACAATAACACTTCGTTCGCGCTTCACAATTTTTTGTCGATATCGACAAAAAAACTAGTGACGGACTGTTGTGTTTTTTTTTTTTTTTT
>CM022882.1:10662429-10673076 GCA_012654025.1 Pachypsylla venusta | reverse complement strand
CCGCGCCCAAAGTTTGGCTTCAATATCATCCCTTAGAAGGCTTAGAACATACATATTTTTATATACTATGATGGAAAATATTGTTTGTGACAATTATTAAAGGTCTCATTAAAATAAGTATCATAAATTGATTGCTATAAGCTTTTTGCTAAAACGCGGATACTTTGTACCCCCCTTGGCAATGCTAGGGTTAATATGTATTTCAAACTTCCCACCGACTGATATTATTCTTAGATATGTATTACTCATGGAGATACGAAATCCATCTAAATTGCATAGTCTATGATTGGTTAGTTACTCTTTGTTCGTTTCTAATGACATGAAATTTTCAATGTTCGAGTTATTAATATTAAAATCTCTTGATATTTAAATATCTAGAGTTCCCCAGAGTCCAAATCTCGAGTTTCAGCCATTTATCCGTACGCACCAACTACATTAAAAAGACATCACAATCAATCGTCACCAGAATAAAAAAGAACATTTTCCTTCAGTAAACAACAAGCACCCGGGAAAATCGAATTTGCTGATTTTATGATAACCAATAATATACCTGTATTAGCCTGCAACATGGAAAACGAGCTTCTGCTTTATAATAAGGTCTTAAAACTTATATGAACCTAATGCGGTATCCAGCTCCAGATATATTAGATTCTCTCGTCTATAGTTATAAAGTACAAATTATATTATATTTCTCCCTTTATTATCTTCAACAAACAAAAACGCTACTCGTAAGTCGACTCTTTGAAGAGTTGACTCATTTCAAAAAGGTGATCGACTCGTGAGTGAGTCGACTCGTGGATGATTAGCCGATCCCGGGTCTGGAACCGGAGAGTACATAGTGGTAGCTGTGTGAACTATAGAACTAACTCAGTACACCACACAGTCAGGACTTGGTATCACAGCCAGGGCCGTGACTCAGTTAAAACATGTCCCTACCTCTATTCAACTATACATACATAGTGGTAGCTGTGTGAACTATAGAACTCACGCAGTACACCACACAGAGTGTCTGGCAACAAAAACTAATGTTTTTCAAAAAAAAAAAAAAATATTGGCTGTCAAAGGTCCATGTTGGACGGTTGTACATGCGCAATAGAGGCATGGCCGTATAAACGCTTCCTAACCTCTCTAATTGGGTTAAAATTGGTTTAAATCAAAGGATTGACAAACACTCCTCGCCGGTTCCAGAACCGCCCATCCCTAATTCATTTGGAATAGTTGCTCGTTGTAACGTGACCTTGTAGTCGCTTCCAAAGCACGGCCGTGTTGGTTGAAGATGGGCAGGGGGATTCTGTTTGTCTTCATGAGTAGCCCAATGTACGTAATCAGTGCCATAAGTATTTATTAGTTTTAAATTAATTTAATCAAAATACAAATATTTATATACTTAATTATAAACTAGGGCATTATTTTTCATTTGTAATTTAATAGGTAGTAAGCATTTAACTAAAAAAATATACAGGGTGTCCCAAAAGTCCGAGACCGCCTGAATATATTTTGAACAGCTATATGTGGAGTTTTGAAATTTTGCATGGTATTATACCCCAAATTAAACCACCTGATGGTGTGACCAATTTTTCAGAGGCGGGTCCCATGTGGCCCCCAGGGGGTCCATCTTTTGTTTTTTAAATACGAACCTCTATCTTGTGATACATTTTCAGAAAGACAATAGAATTAGAAGTACTTTTCAAAAAAATGTACACGTCTAGCGTGTTTGGTTTCAAAATGGCGGCCATTTGAAATTTCCAAGATATGACTTCCAAGAGTGTCTAAAACTAGGCGAATCATGTCTAAAAAGCAAGTTCCTCAACATTGGTGTCCTATGCAATCATTCAATATCCCATTGCAAAATATTCGCCTAGTTTTAGACACTCTTGGAAGTCATATCTTGGTAATTTCAAATGGCCGCCATTTTGAAATCAAACACGCTGGACGTGTGAATGCACTTCCAATTCTATTGTCTTTCTGAAATTGTATAACAAGATGGGGGTTCGCATTTAAAAAACAAAGAATTCAGGTGGTTTAATTTGGGATATAATACCATGCAAAATTTCAAAACTCCACATAAAGCCGTTCAAAAGATATTCAGGCGGTCTCGTACTTTTGGGACACCCTGTATATAATTTTGATGAGAAGTGGTCGAAAGTAAAAATTCCTTAATTTTTATTCCTTAAGTGAAATGTTTTATCCTTAAAAACTACCCGGAGTCGTACAGTTGTAGAAAGATATTTATAATAAATCAGGACAGTCCCCCTAGTCTAGTGGTTATCACACTGACATTGCACATGGGAGACCTGGGTTCAATCCATGTCGGGTAGAAAGATATTTATATTAATTCTGGACAGTCCTCCTAGTCTAGTGGTTATCACACTGACATTGCATCTGGTAGACCCGGGTTCAATCCACGGCGGGGTCGGAAAATTTTCGACGAAGTATCATATTTATCTGATTGGTAAACAGTGGGGCATGGGTTCAAACTCAGCCAACCCATGGAATTTTATTCTCATGAATTTGAGATATTTACCACATAATAATAGGACCTAAAAATCTGCCGGTGTCAAGGGACTCTTTAGTCCTATTCGGGCAGTGTAAATAAGGACTATTATTGTAATTGTATAATCATGATGCCGGCCCAAGTCAATTTTTCAACAAATATACGTAATAATGTCGATATTATAAATAATTTATTTAGTAATATAGATTTGTAGATTTAATATTTATTTTAGATTTAAAATTTTATTTTATGTACTGGGTCTTCAAGAAGTGCGCTTCACCCTAGAAGATAATATATATACATAGAAAGAAAAGAAGTTACTAACCACAATATTTTGAGAAAGCTGTTTCTAATTTTAATTATATTTTATTCAATATGTTTGTTTGGCCAGTAGCTTTTAAGTTCTCTCATAGCCAGATAAATTAAATAAAGTTCAAGCTACTTTTAGCCATCAACATGTCTTCGTTATCAACGAAACATGGCGCAGTCGGTAGGATTTTTTTTCTAACATATTTTTTTTAAAAAAATTGTTTGATGAAATTTTGTTTTAATTTTTAATGGAGCAGTTCAATAAGCCTCGTGTTCTATTGTTGACGGACAATGTGGCTGAGAACATGGGATTTTGGGATTAGCTGATGCCCAAAAAATTTGTTAGGTTTACAGTTAACAGAGCTACTACGCATTAGGGTAGAACCAAAGACGTCCGCACAAAAAAAAAAAAAAAATGTTCTCTGAAGAAAAATTGTCCGTCCTCATGTTCCGTTCTTACATTCCACCCAAAGTTGTCAATTTTCGGACAAAATTAAATATCGATATTAAATCGAATCAAGTTTAGCATTTGCCAATTGTTTTATAAGTACTTATAATAAATTTCAGTTGCCTGGTCAGAGACCTTCTGGCCCCGCATTTTGCACGAAAATTTTGGATTTTAGATATTTCTTTTTGAAAGATGCACTTTTTCGAAATTTTTGAAAAAATAAAAATAAAATGTGTATTTAATCGTACCCGAACGCGTTATTTCTCAACAGATCAAGTACATTACACATCTGTGTATATGAGCTGCTAATACATTGCGAATAAACCTGGGATGGAGTGACTTCTTGACGATGCATTGCAATTCCTCGCCATATTATGAATTTGAAAATTTGAGAGATTTTTTTAAAACAATATATAACTATTATATTAAGATACATTTTATAAACAAATGAAATCTGATGTTTTTATTTTCCTATGGAAATATCAGTGTATTAGGCTATGTTCAGATGAACGCACGGGACCGCGCGGTAAGACGAACCGCGCGGCACAAGATCTATCTAAATAGGGCATATTCTCTACATTACGCGCGGTACTAGTTCTACAAACTTACATCGATTTTTTCATTTGATCCCGTACCGGTACCGCGTGGTCATCTGAACATAGCCTTAAAGACCATATTCATCGGAGCTCCACAATGGCTCAAGGCTAGAAACTTGAAATTTTGAACGCAGACTAAGTGCAACCCGATCAATCCAACCATGTGTGGTGTATCCGGGCGGGGAAACCACTATCATTGGTAACGTATCTTATAATCGTTTGGCCATTTCATATACGAATCTGATAAAAAGAAAAGTTCCGGGACTTTATATCAATTTATTTACAATAACTCGAAATTACAAAAATCTATAACGTTCAAAGTACTCTCCTTGGGTGGTAATTCATTTTTTCCACTGCAAGAACGCTGAAGTCTTCTTCGGTGGCGGATACAGGTCTCCAGTTGAGGGGGGCGATAGAGGCTCCAAATGTATTTGAAATGTTTACCACAATTGGAGGACATGGAAAGGGTCGGGATTATCAACATCTAGTCCGGTGTCCTCAGAGTAGCATGATATGCTACACTACCCTGCCGCCACCGCCACTTTACGTGATGGACATGGAAAATATAAGTTCTCCGGAATTCTGTTCAGCTTCTCCAGAGATTTTTGAGACATTTCCGTGAACGCCTTATAAAATATCTGATGAGACGACTTGTGCTTGGAAGGGATCTCTCTAAACAATGCTGAAACGCTACTCAAAAAGTCCCCGAACTTCTTATTCAATGCCCTCCATTGTTTATTTTCCCTCTTATCACAGTATTACTAACTTGAGTTAGGTTCTTGTTATTTGTCCCGGAACTTCTTATTCAATGTCCTCCATTATTTATTTTCCCTCTTATCACAGTATTACTAACTTGAGTTAGGTTCTTGTTATTTACAAATAATCCCTCTCCGAAGTTAGGTTCATATTGACTTATATTCCACCATGATGGAATCTGGTTCAGAGATGTAAAATTGAATTGGTTAGGCAAGTAATATAAAGAATTATTAGATCCATGTAAATGATTTTCCCACCAATAGGGCTCAATATTTCCTGTTACATTAGGTATTATAGAAGTACCGACCGACATTTGAATATTTCCTCCATTTTGTCCATCCATTTGAATATTTCCTCCATTTTGCCCTTGCATTGCATTTTTTATTCCCCCAAACACATTATTTCCCACACTTTGTCCATCCATTTGAATATTTCCTCCATTTTGCCCTTGCATTGCATTTTTTATCCCCCCAAACATATTATTTCCCGCACTTTGTCCTCCCATTTGATTATTTCCTGTTAAATTATTAACCATATTTTTTATAGAATGACTGGTGTGATTCATTTTATCTTTTAATTTTTTTATTTCATTATTTAACCAAATATTTGTTACATTTTTCTCTTCATGAGTGTCGTGTTTTTCCTTATCAACTCTTTGACCATTATTCATGGAATCACATTTCTTTTCTTTATTTTTGTCACATTTTTTTATTGTTGTTACTGTCGTTATTAGATCATTGACTTGTGTGGTTGTCATAGAATTTTCATATTGTCCTCGAGTGGTTGTTCTTATTGGTCTCATTGTGGTCATTTCTGTTTTGAAAGTTGTCACCTTATTTGCATGATTTTTAAAATCTGGTTTTATTATATTTTGATTATTGTTTGGTCCGTTATTATTCCATTGATTCATTAAATAATAAGGTTGACTATTAAAACCAAATTGATTATTTATCGGTTTTAAATTATCTATATTATAAAATTGTTGATTTGCAGGATAGTATGGTATAAATATATTCCAAAATGGTAATGGTCGTGGCGGCGTGTGATGATAATTAGTTGCTAATGATCTAAATGGAAACATTAATATTCTCCAAAAATAATTTTGATTATGAGCCGCCGCCAGATTGTTTTGATTATAAATAATTTGTGCGGGTGGAGTGATGTAATTATTAGGTTGGAATGTATTGAAATAATTATTGTTATTACAAACAAACAGAAATTCACAAACAATTGGTGTAAGTTGTGTATGATATATTTGTCGTTTTTTTCTTTGGATTTTATTCATGGCTTCATTTGTTTTATGAGTATGGGAGGGATCGGTATTGATAATATCACTGAGATGTTTGTGTTTTTTAAAAGATTCCTTGTTATTTCTTTTATTTTTAATGAAATAATTTTTGCGAGTTTTATTTCTTTTTAACTTAAACATACTTCTGATTAGTTTGAATTGTATGATCCATTGTTCATTGATATTTAATGGTTTATTTATATCATATGGTGTATCATATATTTCATTGTCAGCATACAATGTATCATTTTTCTCTATTGTTCTATCAAGTTGATCATTTAAATTTTCATAAATCATTTGTTTTACAAATATTTCATTCATGTGTAAATTCTTTTTATAAGTTTTGTCAATTTCATTCACACTTTGCTCTGGTACATCTAGAATTTCTTCTTTATCTTCAAGATTTATTGTGGCATGATTATAAATTTCCATCAATGTGTCAATGTAATTTTTGTCTTTTGGGTTTCCTTTTTTAAATTTATCTTCTATTATTTTATCCTTTGAATTAGAAGTATAATTATTATCATTTATAAATCCTTTATTGGAAGTGATGTGATACGTCTTTTCGTGATAATGTGTTTTTGAAATAACTGCATAACTGCTCTGTGCGTTTTGAAAATTTGATGAAGCCATTATCATCTGAAAAAGACAACATCAAAAGAAAGTATCAGATCTATAGTAAATCGTTAAAATTATGTCTTAACGTTCTCACGGTTTGACGGTATAACTGGTTTTATGCTAAACCCGTTTTTACCATGAAAACAGTAGAGTGGTTTCAAACTACCGTAGTCATGCAAGTTTTTTTATTTATGCCGAGCTTGAAAAAAAAATCCTCAAATTGAAAATTTTCCATTTAAAAATACATTTGATTCCATATTTGATTTTTTGAGCGGCTGTAGAAGTACCTATCTATTTTTGTAAGCACGAGTTTACCTATGGAGTATCTTTTTTTTCGCTGGAAACTTACAAACCAGCTACCCACGTTGACCTCACCCAACCTGGTTTGGGCCAGAAAAATAGCCAGCATCACGAGGGCGTGAACCTAATTGGACATCCACATGGCAAAACCTCGTCGGACGTTTTTAACTTCATTGATCTAACAGGAATTCGTGTATTGAACGTGCCATAGACGCTTGCATGGAGTACCTAATTCGAAATCATGAGAGAAGAAAGCTTTCTCTGTTTATTCGCCACATAGCAAAGAACACGTGATTTATCCACACGGACTTCCATCCGAGTACTAAACTCGCTCAAGGTTTCTTAACTTCAGTGGTCTGATGGGAACTGGATTATTCAGCGTGGTAAAGTTGGCTAAAGTATTATCTAAATAAAAAAAATTGTATAAAATTAGAAATTGCATTTACAACCATTGTTTTAAAAAAATATANGTTGGGCCAGAAAATTAGCCAGCATCATAAGGGCGTAAACCTAATTGGACACCCACATGGTAAAACCTCGCCGGACGTATTTAACTTCATTGATCTAACAGGAATTCGTGTATTGAACGTGCCATAGACGCTGGCATGGAGTACCTAATTCGAAATCATGAGTGAAGAAAGCTTTCTCTGTTTATTCGCCACATAGCAAAGAACACGTGATTTATCCACACGGACTTCCATCCGAGTACTAAACTCGCTCAAGGTTGCTTACTTTCAGTGATCTGATGGGAACTGGATTATTCAGCGTGGTAAAGTTGGCTAAAGTATTATCTAAATAAAAAAAATTGTATAAAATTAGAAATTGCATTTCCAACCATTGTTTTAAAAAAATATACCTAGGTACATAAAAATATTGAACACCCTTTCAATATTTAAACATCTGTGTCGTTGCTTAACGTCATTGAATCGTATAATTATAGCAGGTTTGTTAAAAGTACACCTAAATTTAAATGAAAAATCTATGATATGCGTTTAAATAATATTTATTTAAGCAGACAAACCAAACAATAATATGGTGGGTTTTGTGTGTCCTGCACATTGCATATATAAATGATACCAGGCGACCACAAAAATTTGAAAATTAGTACAATATCGTAAAATCTCCGGAACGGTAAAAGCTATCGGAGAACGGATTAATTTTTTGGATTCAGCGCATCGAATAACGGTCTATGACATACATTTGAATCAAAAAATTCGCCATCAATTTTTCGTTGAAAAAAATTCTAAGGGGTTAACCTTCTCTTTTTTTATCGAAAAAAATCGAAAGTCGGAAACCGAAAGGGTGAATAGTATGGACAGGTTCATTTTGAGCTCCTGATTCGACTGAGGTCATCAAATGAACGCTATGAATTACCGTTTTTGAGTTATTCGTTTTTTCGTTGGTTTTTGAGTAAAAATAAATTTATGAAAAAAAAAAAAATGTTTTGACCTTCTTAGATGTCTAAAAACGAATAGTATTTCTTGGCATAAACAGTCAAAAGGCACTTGGGTGACAGATTTTAAGCGACCATTAGAACACAAATTATTGGGCAAAACTTGCGCAATAATTTTATCTACGTTGGCAAAACCTTCCCCTTAGAATGGATATTCAAGAGCATAAGACACCTTATAGATCGACTCTGTTAAGGTTGCGACTTTTCTGAACTCCATTGAATGCTATAGCTATTGTTGACCCACAGCATTCCAGAAGCGGATACATGGGGGAGCTCCCCCAGACCTGAAGAAATTGAACGTCGAAACTTATTTCTTAAATTTGCTGTTTATAAATACTACTGACTTTCATTTTGATTATAATTTGGAGCCTCGATCGCACCCTCAACTGGAGACCCATATCCACCCTGCAGCATGCCTGACTGACATTGCATAATTTCAGTCATCGAGACAGGATTTAAGCAACATCGGGGATGATGTGTACTTTGATGGAAGAATGCTTGGGGATATCACGTCCGGTTGGGTTAAGTTGCACCAAAATTAAATTACTCGTATAATCATTCTTGAACACGAAATTCGATTTTGAATGAAATGGGTATATGTATATTTTAGATTAAACCAGGGCCCAAGTTGGACCCCTTAACTGAACAAGGTCCGAGAATTTCCACAGAATTACTACTTCATTGACTTACCATCAGTACAAAATGAACGTAAAATAACATTTTCAACAGAAAACAATCCACTATTCATGATTTCAAAAAATTGTTCATTTTAAACTTTCCTTGGTTTGAAATAATGAATTAAATTAAAAATTGATTACTGATAGTTGTTTACTTTCCATAAGCTATAAAAAAGAGGGCATTGTAATGGGCTGAAATTTTTGATGACGAGATAATCAAGAAGATCATTTTCAACTTGATAAGTTAGATTACCACGGCGACAATTGCAATCTCTTAAGTTCACTAAAAGGGAAAGTTAGCTCGGTGGTAAAATTTGCTCTTGCCGTGCAAAAGATCCCAGGTTCGATCACTTTATGGGCCATAAAGACTTTAACCTATATTTTTTCGGGGGAAGGGGTGGGAGTTAGAAATCTACCCCCCCCCCCTGGGGATGAGCCATTGTTGGCAACATTGTTTTCTTTCGAGATTTTTGTTTTTCTGAACGTCTCTTTAACATCTATTGGTCATTCGAGACTTGAATTTTACCCTCCATTCGCTTTAAACTTGCAAACCAGCTACCCACATTGACCTCACCCAGTCTGGGTTGGGCCGGAAAAATAGCCAGCATCACGAGGGCGCAAACCCACGTGGACACCCACATGGTGCAACCTCGCTGGACGCTGGTTTTTTTTTCTAATGATGATACACTGATTTTACCAGAATGAGAGAAAAAAAAGTAGGAACCAAAAATTCGACGTGAACTTGATTGGACAATGTTAGGTCGAGTTTTCACATTTCTTTTTACTGTACATTTCCATGAATTAATTTATTATTATTAAACTGGTTGCAGGTCTCTATTGAGACTGACTGCAATTATCCCTACGACCTTTATTTTAATTTATTGGAACTAGTTGGCACGGATGGAGATAGATTCAAACCAATAGTCTTCTGGTTACGAACCCACCGCATCTACCTACTGAGGCTATGTCCTAACAAAAACTCGTATTACACACGAAACTAATTTGAACAAGACCTGCTGAACCCCTGCTTTTGTGATTTATGAAAGTGGCCAATATTGGTAGGTACACTTTATATTTAAAATAAAAACTTTTTTTTTTCAAATTCTAATAAGCACATAGGCGCAAGACAGTGCGATAAGTTAAATTCCGACTAAAAATCAGTTTGTATTTACAGCGTGATTTTTTTTTTAGAAATAGGAAGGACTCAGGTAATTATAATTGAAGAGGTATTTCCTATATTCACGGTCAAAATACAGGATGAGTGTTTACATCTAAATGCAATCAAGGCATAGCTGTATGCCGTATAAACGGTTCCAAAGCTTTCTGGTCGGGGGAAATAGTAAAATATTAACTTTTAAAGAAATTAAATAGTGAAAACTTAAAGAAAAGTACAAAATGACAAATTTTACCCAACCAGAGAGGTTAGGAAATATTTTAACGGCATGTCTCCGGTGAGTGTACAAGTACGAAACATAAAAAAAAAAAAAAAAAAAAAAAAAAAAAAAAAAAAAAAAAAGTATATAAATGAGGTTGTGTTTAGTGGGGATTGTTAACTATATAAAAAAAAATTGCTTATTTCCTGTTTGTTACGAAAAATAGAATTGCTTCTTGATTAGATAGTCCACCAGACATCATCCTCAGCCAGCGTCTATGGCACGTTGAATACACCAGTTCCCGTTAGATCACTGAATTTAAGCAACATCCAGCG
>CM022882.1:10645255-10661988 GCA_012654025.1 Pachypsylla venusta | reverse complement strand
AACCAGCTACTCACATTGACCTCACCCAGTCTAGGTTGGGCCGGGAAAAGCCAGCATGACGAGGCGCCAACCTATGTGGTCACCCACTTAGTAAAACTTCTCTAGGCGTTGCTTAACTAATGGAAACTGGTGTATTCAACGTGCCATATACGCTGAATAAAGATAAAATGTATATATATTTTCTAAAATATTTTTGTATCGACTACAAAAAGAATATTGTTGCGTAACATCCTCCCATCCATACATAGCCAACTTAGCATCTTAAAATATTGTATTAAACTCTCTTTTATTGCTTAACGTCTCTTTAACATCTATTGATCATTCGAGATGAGGGTTTACCCTCCATTCACTGGAAACTTACAAACCAGCTACCCACATTGACCTCATTCAGCTTAGGTTGGGCCGGAAAAATAGCCAGCATTACGAGAGCGCGAATCTACACCCACATGGTAAAACTACGCTGGATGTTGCTGAACTTCAGTCATTTAACGGGAACTGGTGTATTCAACGTTCCATAGACGCTGGCTAAGTATTGAACTTTGTATAAGTTAAAATACAGTTGTTTGTTAAGAGAATGAAAAATATAATTAATAAAACCAGAAAATATGCGAGATTTACAAACACAGAAAATTGGAATGTTATAAATAAAATTACATAATGACAGTAACCAGAAATAAGAAGGGGTCAGAGAATTATATTATTGCACAATACACAACTTTGCATAGATACCGATATGTGCTATGTAATAAGATACAAGTGTGGTTCCAAAAGTTTGTGGCCCGATCAACGAAGGGTTAATGTATTGTAGTTTTGACAATGTTTTTACATGTCTGACTAAAAAAGGGTTAATGTATTGTAGTTCTAACAATGTTTTTACATATCCGACCAACAAAGGGTTAATGTATTGTAGTTCTGACAATATATTTACATGCCTTACACTCCCTACTGATAATACGAGGTAAAATTATCCAATTAATTTGATTATTTTACAGGTCATCTTTGTTGAGGTTCCAAATACATTTTTATTATGTTTTCAACTCTTTCATGACAAGGACCTTGTCGACACCGCCATTGCAAAGGCTACTGTACGTGACTGCAGTTTCACACCCCCTTCAGTCCCGACCTGAAATCAGCGATGCGTGAAAAAAAATGAGAGTGATGGAGATATCATGTCGGCTGTTTTAAAGTCTTTTGACTGACTACTTATTGACGGGCATAGAGATGTTACGCAAAAGATGTAAATAATGTATTGAAGTCAATGGAGATTATGTTGAAAAATAAGACACAGTGGGTTTTTATTTTCTTTCTTCATCTAGGTTAGGCCACGAACTTTTGGAACCGCCCTCGGAAGTATGCAGCTGTCTTCGAGTATCCTTACTCAATTTCAAAATGAATTAGTCTTTTCGATAAAACTAAAAATATATTGTGTTCCTTGAAGTCATAATTTCTATGGACCAAATAGGAGAGGTATTCTAAAAAAAAAGGTCCTCAGGACACGAGACAATATGGATTTCTAGTTAGAATATAACGCGACACAAATAGTCTTCCTAAAAAGTGTTTCTCATACCATGTGAGGGTTGCCTTTCTAGAAGTTTTGTCACTTATTTGAGAAATTATTCACTTCCAATTGATCTTGTATTGATGCTCCGTTCAAACTATAGGACACACGAATTCTCATCCGCAGGCTAGACTGTACCTAGAAAAAGAAATATAAAATTATAAGTCCCCCTGGTCTAGTGGGTATCACTCAGCAAGCAACGCGGGGCAACCGGTAAATTGCAGTGTACTCAGCCTCGTGAGGACGACTGAGTAGCTACTTTAATTTCAGTGGCTTCAATACCAGTGTAAAAAGATCTAGACTAGTAAAAAAAAAAAAAAAATAAGAGATTATTAGCACAAGGCGCTCTTTCTCCTGAGATTCATTCATTCATTCAATAGTGACATCATCTTAACCGCTGGTAGCCAGATGTATGAGACAGCAGCTCTATATAAATTGTAGTCTACTGCTAATTTTTTTAATTGTCATGATACATCTGTTCTTCGAGGTTGATAATTGACATGGGCACCCAGAACAATAACAATCATCACTGTAATATAATTACATTATAACACAAGTGTTATAAACATAATGATATTACAGAGTCGCTTTCTATGCTATTTTACACCATCAGCTCGGGTGAACTCGGGCGTGAGAATGTCACGTCAGCGTGTACGTATGCATACAATCCAAGACTTAAGAAGCCTATAGGTTATGTGTTATAACTGATCATACTTACAGTGTTGGTTCGAATTACTCTTAATGTCTGAGTGACACAGCCAGCAGGAGATATCAATGTACTTGACGGAGGTAGCATCTGCAGTTGATACGTCTGAAAAAAGAAGAAAATAAAAAATACCAAGAGGAATTTTTGTATTAAAAGGTCATTATTATTTAACAAAGAAATCAGCTGATTGATCACGTGGGTCCTGAGTTACGGACACCCAACAATAACAACAACGCCAAACAGTCAGTTTCCTTGAAAATCGAGTCGGAAGTGAAAAAGATCTTTTTGGGATCCAATTCTATTTCAAAATCTTTACTTATAAAACACAAGGCCCGGATGGTATACTGACATGACTGACTGATAGGAAATATTATTAATGGAAAGGGAGAGAGAAGGAAAATACTAGTTGTAAATTTGAGATTTTGTAAGGACAGTATTAGCCATGAATCTGTAGAACGCCATAAAATATTAGCATACAATATGAGAAAAAAACATTAGCCCGTCAATAGAAAAAAATGTCTCGGGCAGTTGTGTTCCCATTTGAAGCTTTGAGTTTTTCTTACAAATAGAGACAAGGGATCAATGGGAACATCTCCATTTAATTGTACATGCCACTGGATCATTGGACGTTTTTGCCGTAACGTTTTCAGTGACAAAACGCTATGTCAAAATAAAACTTGCTGTTTTTTACCCTTGGAAACATTCCAATTTCTATGCATGTGGTATATGAGGAAAAAAAAACGGTCTGCGCTAGTGGGAATGAGGAAGGAGAACTTGAACTAAACAGAAAAACTTGAAATTGTCAACACGACATTTTTTACAGGTAAGTTTACACACACAGCCAAAACGGTAAGAAATTTCGGAAAATCCCCCCCCCTCCGTCTCGCGTATCTGTAGCACCCTAAGGCATACCGCGGAGCCTTCTAGCAGCTGTAAAAATTCAACCTAAACCTATCCAAATGTTTTGGTTTCAAAATACCTTAGGTACAGCAGCTTGGAACAAGAAATCACTAACTGGTGTCAGATTATCGTTGAAAGCTGACATTGTCAAATTGGTTGTCACACTATCTTCTTGGTCGACCAGAAGTGTAATTTTCACACCATTATTTTCATACGCCTTAACGCTTAATTTTTCTTTTTCATTGCCTGAAAGAGGACAACAATAAAAAAACAATTCATGAGCTGACTTTATTTTTGAAACATCGACTAAAAGATGTTTAAAAAATAAACGAAAAGTGAAAAATACGACGGTTGAAAACCTTATTCTGCGAATTTAACTCATGGGTTCATTATTTCATTTGCTAAATACATTTTTTTAAATCAAAATTGGTCACGGATAAGTGTCAAAAGCGCGGCGAAGGAAGACTAACAGATTTTTTGTACGACTTTTCATTCTAAATACCTAATTTTCAATTTTGAGGGGCGTCATTTTTTGCATGGTCCATTCCAAAATTTCATTAAAAAATACTATTTTCAATATATTTTTTTTTGTTTTGTTGGCATTGGATGGGCGAGGATACAGCCAACCGATATTGTGAAAGTAGTAGGACTTGTGATGCAGGTCTCTATTGGGACTGATTACAATCATCACTGCGACCTTTATTTAGATCTATTGAGACCAGTATTTCGAAGAGGCGGGAATGGAGTTAGATTCGAACTAACAGACTCCTGGTCACAAATCAACCGCTTTAACCAACTGGGCTACTAATTCTGTTACGATATTATTAAAGTTATATAAATTTTAATGCATTTTTTTGTATCAACTGCAAAAAATTGATGAGTCACCAGCGCTTTCGTCTGTTACGATATTCTCAAGTAGATTCAAAGAGACGAGTAACAGAAAGCGCTAGTGACTCACCAATATTTTTGCACTTAATACAAAAAAAAATTTCATTGAAATTTATATTTCATAATGACTGCAAACATCTTAAATACCATCTCTAAATTAAATTGTTAAAAGTTGTAGGTTTTGTTATATTGATCAAGCAGTAGGATTTGTGATCTTACCTGTAGATATGATACTATTAAGTATATCCGAATGATTATTGTTATTACTATGAAATAAATTATTAACATTGTTTAAACTTTGATTGTTGGTAGGATTCGTGATATTGTTTGTTTGACTTAAATCTAAATCCCCTGAAATAAAAACAGAAAAAATGAAATCTGAAGTTTGAGCATATCCAATAGAACTGAAAGTGTGAAATCTCATGCAGTTACATGTGGACAGTTACTAGAGTTCGCCACATGACGGCGGGAGGCATTATAGACAGTGTATATGTATACCAATCAATGATATTATTATCCATGTTTGTATTAGAGAGAACGATAATTTTTGTCTCTATCGTTATCGTTCACGATAACAGAAGAAATGACGCTCTTTTATGGACTCGTGCAAGTCCAGTAGTAGAATTTGTTCTCTGTATATAATGTCTATGGTAGTCGATACTCCAAAATGACCAGATTTACATAAAATACTTGGAGTGGCGCATTGAGCTCCGTGGAGTAACTGGGCCCCTTACTAAAGAAAATTGTATTGATTACATATACAGGGTGAGTCATTTTAAAGGACATAGTCCAATATCTTGGAAACCGTTAGAGACAGGAAAAAAACGTTCGATACGAATCCCACTTATTTTTAGGCG
The DNA here is from genome assembly GCA_012654025.1 of Pachypsylla venusta. Lineage (NCBI taxonomy): Eukaryota > Metazoa > Arthropoda > Insecta > Hemiptera > Aphalaridae > Pachypsylla > Pachypsylla venusta. The sequence continues at coordinate 10,657,079 of CM022882.1, read as the reverse complement.
GGAAATTAAATGGTGGTGACCTTGAAAAATTTCTCCAAGGTCGTATTAAAAATAAAATCTTGTTGTTTTTTTACTTGACTTACAGTTTTCGAGATAATTTTGTCCTTGACATGCTCTTGGAAAGCGACATCTAACATGTGCAGCATTACGGCCTATTAGCAAATATTTGTACATAAAACTTTTATGTTTCACTTAAATTAACACATTTATGTCCAAATATTTCATGCGTGCCGATAAAACCTCATATGTTAAATATCTCTTATTCAGAGTACGTCAAGGTATTAATTATGTCGAAAAAATTCAATGCCATAATCAAAAATACAGGGTTCTATTTTTTTAAAAAAAGTTTACCTTAAAATATACCTTGAAGGTGATCATGGAGAGAAAAAAAATGAAGGTCACCATTACCCCCCCCCCCAAAAAAAAATAAGGGGGTTATGCAGTTTAGATCACATAACTCCACTTTTACTGTTTATCAGTTTAGATCACATAACTCTTCTTTTACTGTTTATCAGTTTAGATCACATAACTCTTCTTTTACTGTTTATCAGTTTAGATCACATAACTCTTCTTTTACTGTTTATCAGTTTAGATCACATAACTCTTCTTTTACTGTTTATCAGTTTAGATCACATAACTCTTCTTTTACTGTTTATCAGTTTAGATCACATAACTCTTCTTTTACTGTTTATCAGTTTAGATCACATAACTATCTTCTCATTCCTCATTCTATCCTTCCTTGTAAACCCACAAATCCAACACACACATCATTCTCATTTCAGCTACCTCCAACCTTCACTCCTTTGATTTTAGTGACGCTCATGTTTCTGAACTGTGCATTAACGCTGTTATCACTACTCTCTTGTACAAAATAATTTCGGTAACCTCATTTCAATCTGTTTCTACATTTTTTTTAAATAATATATATATCTCTAAATGTGATGAACGATTGATTAGGAGAGAAAAACCGATACTACAATTACGAATATTTGCTGGACTCACCTAAAAGATCCAATAGATCTTGATTATTCTCAGACTTGTGATTGTTCATGGGTGTCACCACATCTTCATCATTGCTATCTCCCCCTGCAACAAACAGTTAATCAATAATTCCCACCGAGATTTCTAATTTTTTGTTTATATTCACAGTGTATAGTCAAACTGATGCCGACGCAACGCGTAAGTGATAAGACTGCCGAAAATGTTTATGATGTTTGACTGAAACTATAGAGAGAATTTCAAAACGTTTATCAATTCAAATACTAAGGTCCATATAATAAAACTCCACTTAAGTGTGAGTTATACAAATTAGCGAAGTGGCCACTCGCACTTGTAAAAATTCTGTTTTTATATGTTACTAGCAGGATACGCCCGCTTCGCTTGGCGCCGTAGAGGCATGGCCGTTCCCGTGTTAAATATATATCTCTATATCTCTCGCAGCGATGTATTTCTTATGGGGATTGTTTACTTTACGCGATTTCTACTTCTTTAAATTAAAATTTTGCAAAATCCTTTCTCAGTGCACACTTACATGGTGCAACGAAAATTCCTGCCTCATTTCTAGTCTGTAGCATTAATAGTTTCGTCTCTACGTTGATCAGTCACTCAGGACATTGCCTTTTATATATAAAGAGAATAAAACTACGTGTAATTTTTTTGGTAAGAACATTTTTTAAAAATACAAATCAAACACTCAAGTGGTAGTGACCAGTCACCACTCCAACTCGCGCTTAAGTGGAGTTTTATAATATAGTCCTAATTGTCCAGCGTCAATAACACGTTGAATACGCTAGTTCCCATAAGATCACTGAAGTTAAGCAACTTCTAACGAGATTTAAATTGGTGGGTGAACACTTTTTTTTCTTGAGACCTGGTGATGGTGACTATTCCCGGATCTAAGTGGACACCCAGTTGTTAAAACCTCAATGGACGTTGCTTAACTATCGTTCTCTCTAACTACGAGGAAGACGACCTATGTAAAGACGGTTTGGTCCAAACAAACGATAACTTGTTGGTATGCGAACAATTGGTGCACACCTGTGACAATTTCGATCTACTAGTGGCCAATGAAAAGGCCTCTATGTTTCCAACTATTGGAAACAAAATTTGACAGGATGAGAGAAGAGGACGCGGAAAGTAAGTGATATAACGGGAGCTGATGTATTCCACGTACCATAAACGCTGGCTAGTATCATTGTGAAAGTTAGTGAACTCCACTTTTCAACCCTTTATACATGTTGAAATTCACTTGTATGTATGTGTGTATATATGTATGCATGTTTGTCACGCGATGCAAGCCACAATTTTCATCCGATTTTGACGAAATTTGGTATACATATTTAGGACATGAAGGAAATTTGCTGTACAGTTTTTGGTGGCTATGGGCCCCCCGGGGACCCATATTGTGTTTTTTGTAAATGTTTTTTTATCTTTTTTAGCGGTTTGTTGTAGAAACGTAAAATTTTGATATGTTATGGCTGGCGTTGGGGCCTTTTCGATTTATGAAAAATTTTGTATTTTGAAAATGATTTTTTAAAATTGGATATTTTTTTCTATAAACGACTGCAACACTAACTTGAACACCTGATCATCTTGATCCACTAGTGTTAATCTATCAATTACCTAAGAGAACAAGTAGTGCATTAGAATCCGTACTGTTGTCTACATTGCCCGTATGTTTGTCATCATGAATAGGTAAAAGATTAGATGGATCTTCGTCATCATCTTCTCGGCAGCCGCCGTTGGTTTGATTTGTAGATCTCGACTGTAGTTCCATAGGAGGCATTCGTTCTAGAAGAGACGGTCTCAAGTTGGAATATTTGTCAAACAATTGTGAAAATTCTACGCCACGTTGCTGTAACTCCATGTGCAGGTTGGTACCAAACGTGGATATGATTTCTTGGATTTTACTGAAAACAAAATAAACTCGGTCAATTTATCATTATTTTAACGTGTCGTTATTATTTTAATGTGTCGTTTTACTGAAAACAAAATAAACTCGGTCAATTTATCATTATTTTAATGTGTCGTTTTACTGAAAACAAAATAAACTCGGTCAATTTATCATTATTTTATTATGTCGTTATTATTTTATTGTGTCATTATTATATCAGGTAATTTAATTAGCCCTTACTGCAAAGAAATTCTACATTTACATTTTTTAACGTGTCCTTATGTTACAATCACAATTTGTTTTAGGTAATAGGAACAATTGGTGAAAACCTGTGACCATTACGACCTATTAGTGGTCAATGAAAAAGCCCTTTATGTAGCCAACTATTGGAAACACTAAATTTGACAGGATGGGAGAAGAAGACGCGGAATTATTTTTTATATTAATGTGTCGTTATTAAGCAGCCCTACTAGTTTCGTGGGTATCACACTGGCAATGCACCGCCCGCCAAGTCAAATAAAATGAGAACACGATGAGAAGTCAAGAACAATTTTATTTTGACTCAAATCTCAGTGATTGAGAGTATGCCAAAGTGCTCTCGTGGACGATTGAGTGGCCACTTTAATTGCGACCAGTGGCAACATTACCAAAGTAAAAACAATTGTTAGAAGGTTGAAGAGATTTTCAATACATGAGGTTCTTAGTAATGCTGTTATACCCACAAAAAATGTGAAGAGACTGTTAGCCCTTACTGCGAAGAAAATCTTCATTTACAATTTTAACGTGTCCTTATGTTACAATCACATTTTTTTAGGTAATAAGTTTCTAAGAGTGTAAATATAAAAACTGGGTCTGGAATGTAACTTAAAATGAATTTATTTTAAAAAATAATCAATAGCCAGCGTCTATGGCGAATACACCAGTTCCCGTTAGATCACTGAAGTTAGGCAATGTCTGGCGAGGTTTGACTGGTTGTCCACGTAGTTTATTATTATATTTTTTGTGTTTTGGACATGCATATAGTATGTATGTCCGTGCACATTACAATTTGATTAAAAAAGAAAAAAAAAATACATACTTATTAAATATTTACACAGGAAAAAATACATAGAAAAAATACTTATTTATAGATATATAGTCTGGAGGAATTAGCTAATGAATTCCTCCACACTGTATGGTGCCATTTGCAAAAGTTGATTTTTTAGTGCCTTTTTGAATTAATGCCGGTTAAGATTTTTAATATTTGTATTTATTTTGTTGAAAAGTCTGATATCAATATCCAAAAAAGATTTACGGAAAATGGTGACCCAGGATTCCACGATGTCATGACAATGACGTGTGTTGTATTGATATAGTTTGCGCCCTCGTGATGCTGGCCATTTTTCCGGCCCAATCTAGGCTCTGTGAGGTCAAAGTGGGTACTTGGTTTATAAGTTTCCAGCAAATGGAGGGTAAAACCCCCGAATTACCAATAAATGTTAAAGAGACGTTAAGCCAAAAAAAAAATATCTTTTTCATGGTTAAAGGTATCTATTTAGGGAATCTCGTGTTAATTCTCATGAGACAGTGTAAAGGCGAACATCCTGTATGTGTTATTTTGTTTTATTTATTTTCAATTTTCAATAAATTTCCAGTGTGGATAGGGGGACATAAAAAGAATACTTCCAAGGCACTCAAGTCTTTGTCAGTCGTAGGAGGCGACTAAGGGAAGGGTCGGAAACGATATCTTTTCCATTACCCATACAGAAAGAAAGGAGAAGCTACTGCATTATCCGTAAGGATTCTCAAATATCAACAACTCATGGCGAGTTGTTGATATTTGAGACCCACGGCTGTAATTCCATGATGATGATGAAAAATTAACATTTGAAATCGTCAAGTCGACCAAGAGTAGATTTGATATTAACCAAAATTTTCATGGTTCGACCTTGACATAAAAAAGACATACATAACAAATTTCAAGTCTCTAGCACTTACCGTGCTTGAGATATCTTGTTTACAGACAGACGTACATACACATCGACAACAATGGATGAAACTAGAGATTTGGGCTCTGGGAACGTCAAAACCTTTTGCCATTGCAAACTCTTTTTAGAGCAAACTATTTTCAAAATCAGACAACCCATGGAATTTTATACTCACGAGTTTCAGATATTTACCACTATTAGAGAAACCATGGAAAGGTTCGGGATTTTCAATATCTAGTCCGGCGTTCTCAAAGTAACATATGCTAACAATACTTCCACCACCATCACTCTCTGCGTGGGAGGACACGGAAAGGAAATAATAAACCAAAACACCCATAAAACTGTATACTTACTCTATTTCTTGCTGAAATCTAGTACTTAATTTAACCAATGACATTAGCGTGTACTGCTTTGTAATCACACTATGATGAGTTGACCATAATATTCTTTGATATACATTTAATATGTCCACTTCTGATAACTGAACCGGGGACTCTGGACTAGGGATCAATAACATATCACCATATTCTCCAATACACCAGGTGGCTACTTGAGTCAAAGATTGACGTTCGAGTGTATCTTTTTCAAGAGCGTTCCAAAGTTCGTGAACTATGTAAGATTGTTGGGCAGCACTTTCTGATATTAATTGGATGGTACTTGACACAACATCGTCACGAACATAATTTCCGGCCTAGAAAAAACAAATCAATCCTTCTATTATATAAGCGAGTTTTTCACGTTCACGCAAATACAAAGAACTATTTTCTATTAAAATAAAATTAATTTAAAACAAAACACTTACCAAAAACACTATATTAAATTACTTATGAAGAAACTAGTTTCGAATCATTCGATTCATCACCAGTCTAGTCGAGTCAAAGAATAGAGGGTGACTGAGGATTGTTCAACGCGTCAAACAATCCTCAGTCACCCTCCATCCTTCGACTCGAATAGACTGATGAATCGAATGATTCGAAACTAGTTTCTTCAAAAGTAATTTTAAATAGTGTTTTTGTAAGTGTTTTGTTTTAAATTAATTTATTTAAATAGTTTATCAATGGGTACCACACCTTTCTTAAATGATTGTAGGCATAACGGAGAAAGACATAGGATGTCGATTATTTTAGGGAGATTCTCATCTTATCGTTACCCAACTATTTCATGACAGCAGCACGGGTAGGGCCATGACTACAAGGCGCCAGTTTTTATGTCCATTAATTATCATTTTAGAGGGATTCTATATAACTATTGGTACAAAACTAATTCAAATGATTGTGGACATGACAGCAGCATGGTCATTGGTCATCGTTCCAAGGCGCCAAGCAAAGCGGCGGATCCTGCAAGTTATTGTTATCATTTTCGACAACATACACACTATTCCGAGACCAAAATCGGTGGAGAATCTTTTACTTGTTCAATCTGGTTCTTTAAAAACACCTTTCCACATACTGAAAAACTACAAAGGAAATGTATTATTTGGTCTGTGACGTCATTTCAAATTATCAGAAATGTTAAAGCCAACAAAAGTGAAAAAAAATAGAGATCCAAATTTTATTTCATAAAAAAGACCAAAATTTTATTTCATTACCAAGTTTGATATGGATTTGATTTTTTTTCTTACCCCATTTTTGGTTCATTTTCAATATACTATGTAGGTACTATTTAAGGCTGCAGTCTCATGAATCTTGTTACCATCAGGATGATGTCACTATTGATTGATTATAGTAACAGTGTTTCTCTCGAAATCAATCGTTTTCCCCATGAATTAATTATAGATTCATTTTTTTTAAATAGTAGAAACAGGTTGATATGAGGTTACCGATTTTTGGCCCTAGTTATAGCAGTAGCGGTTTTTCTCACGAAATCAACCGTTCCCCCCATGTACAGATGCATGATCAATTAAAATGGCAGAAACATTGATATTAGTTTACCGAAAAGATTTTGATGGCCCCTGGCTGGAACTGTGATGGTATGCGTTCCAGGTCGTCCTGGTGCGTAGAAACAGCCATCATGAGGCAGTGATTGATTGACGTAGAGTAGATACTTACCGCAACTAATACTTTTAACAAAGTGTCCAGATGCCATTTCTTATTCGGTGAAAATCTTTCAGCACTTAGAACAATATTTGATGAACAGTGAGCTTTGAATTCGGGTTCAGCTTTTTCTAAAAATATCAGCAACTCTTTCATCATGCTTCGAACGTTGGATGTGTTGACCAACGCAAAGCTTAATTCTAAAGCTCGTCTTCGAATTGAAACGTCTGGATCTTTAAGGCACTCTAAAATTGTAGCACGATGTCTTTGCACAGCACTCGTATCAATGTAAACGGTTCTTAATAATGTATTCAATGCTACGTAACGAATATTCTTATCATTATTTAATAAAAATCGACCAAGAATATTGACAGCCAGCACCTGTAGGGAAGAAATAAATAAATGAGAAATATAATGCGTCAGTTCAAGGAAATATCGCGTGTACTGCGTTTCCATAAAATCCATAGAGATACTGAAAGCGCATTCTGGTGTATTAGTTTCAATAATGAACCATTTGAATCGACCACGGAAAAGAAGTTTACAAATCGCCTCAAACCACACCAAAATCTACAATGAGAATGGGTTATTGATAGATCACCTTTGACTTGAGATAAGCATGAGGTATGCAAAAATCAATTTTATACAAGAAAGAAGATTAATAAAAAAATATGGGCGAATTTAGAACAGAAAATGAATTTATCATTTACGAAGGTTTTTTTTAAAAAAAAAAAAAAAAATCGGTTATTTATGAAATGGAGCCTCTAGTCTCCAAATATTTTTTTCAGAAAATTTTAAATTTGTATTTTTTTTTCTGATATTTTGAATAGTTTTATTTTCGGCTGAACGAATGCAGTTCAATTTTTTTTTAAAAAAAACTACGATTTTTGAGACGTCTATTTAGTACCATGAAAATTTTATCCGAATTTGATCAAAAATTCTATGAACAAATGTTTATTGTAGAATTTGCTGATTCCGCAAAAGAAAGTTTCATGTACAAACTGAAAGCGACAATCACGGATTACTGCCACATACCCTCCGCAATAGCAGGTTCCAGGTACAAACTGAAAGCGATAATTACTGATTACTACCACATACCCTAAGTCCACTTTCACTCTTAATGTCCATAATAGATAACACAGTTTCGTATAAAATAGTATTGCCCACATTTTTGCTCGTTTCAGTGTTGGTAGCCACTTGAGCCAAAATATCATTCATTGCTTCAGAAGCTTCAACATCATTTTTGCCCAAAATTCGTAACAGCTTCAAAATTTTAACCTGAAAAACAAGAAGGCAAAAAATAAATGAATGGGGGTTTACTTAAAACTTCACAAAATTTTGGATATTTCCGAGTACGTACTTCTATATAAGTGGTAACGGTTTTCATATATTTTTTTAATAATGAAACTTTGGAACCGACCTCGAAAATATTACTCCTTCCAAAAATTGAATTTTGAGGATTCAATGTGAGTAAAATGAATGTATGATTAATGCAAGAAAATCGTGTAAGTTACGCTTACGGTATATAACTTTAATGAAGTCCACTAAATTATCTTGAATTAGCTTTACTATTCTGGATAATTCTACCAAGAAGCAATTAAGGAATGATTTTTATATGTTGTTGAAATTTAGGAGGGGGGGGGGGGTGGTGTAACGCCAACACTGCTCATAATAATATCACGCCAACTCTGTCCGCTTATTTTTCCTTTTAAGTTAATCAGGACTTTGCTGAATATCGAACCGAGTGCGTTGCAGCAGTGCACATTGACCATCAGTTAGTTAGCATTTGGATTTGAAAGTGTAAGAATAGTTTAGAACGAACAAATTATAATTATAGAAGAAGGTAAGTTTTTCATCCTATTCCTTCTTAAGTACCATTTCAATATTTTATTTATTATTAATNCGACAAAAAAAGTAGCCTATGTCCTTTCCTAAAGTTTAGTCTATCTCCATACCAAATTTCATCAAAATCGGTTCAGTAGTTTAAGCGTGAAAGCGTAACATACAGACAGACAGAGTTACTTTCGCATTTATAATATTAGTATGGATATGGATTAATACCCTATCAACAAAGAACATTAGCTATATATATTACTATTTCCAAACATTCGCCTTTATTAATTCTTTCCATCTCCTAGGATTTACCTTTGAGTTGCTGCCGCATTATTGCGGTTGCAGCAGTCATAGTGGAATCCAAAAACAGAAAAAAAATCGTCCGTCCGCGAATTTTTAACACTTTGCCTTGGCCGATTTTGATAATTTTGTACGTTCAAACGTAAAATATTAAATTTTGAAAACGTGGGATATTGTTTTCTCGGTAGTCGATTTGAAAGATTGATAATTGAAAACTAGTAAAAAATGTGATTCATTCCAAAGGTTCAAAAATGTTGGTATGTTGAAAACTTTGTAGTCCAACTATTCTTAATCGTACCTGTAGAAAAGGATCACTGACTCCAGAGACATCATGTTCGGGTGAATATCCAGCGAGAATTAAATTTTTCAAATTCCGTACCAAATTTGGTACGATCTTTTTGAAATGATGAAGCGTGTCTATACTATTTTCACACATTTCTGTGATAAGAGTAACGCCAGTGATAAGAACACCTGGAACACATTTAGAAAAATTTAAATATCAAATAGGGGGTTTGACTTTAGGTTGCAATTTAGAGTAGGATTTCCCCTGTTTTTTAAAAAATGTTTGGTATTTCTGATTTTTATTCGGATCTTCTTTTGACAAAAAGTGTTCACTGAGTTTTTGAAGTGAAAAGGGGCTAATCTAAATGACACAACAAAAAACGTGATTTTAGAGATTGTTATTTGTTTCGTAGCTGTGTTATTGAGTGTACAAAAAAAAAAATTTGCAGATAATTTTTGTGAAAATTTGTGTATGACTATTGTGTATGGCATTCATTCACACAATGAAAGCTTTACTTTCAGAGCATTTTTGGTAAAAAAAAAATCATATTTTTATGATTTTTATCGTAGGCGCTAAAAGCTCAAGGATAAGGAATTGTTTTTATATTACATAAGTAGATCGTATTAAGTCATGCAAATCGCTCATATCAAATCACGCGTTTCTAACTCCTCACTTTTATTTATTTATTACTCTAAAGTGTTCTTTCATTTCAATGAGCTTCACCTATGGTTTGAAAGCTATAGGGATCACATCTACAATGTACCTAGTTGCATAATGGTCCCTACAGGAACCGCTGTTGGTAGAATGCTATAATATTATCTCTACTCAGAGCAAATGATTGAGAACCACAATAGCTTATTTCTATTGGTCTCTAGTTTTGGAGGCATGTCAAAACGACATAGTGCCATATTTATGCAAGAGCTTCTAGTACATCTAATCAAATTTTTCATTATCGAATAAAGTGTTATAGCATTCTAAACAGCGGTTTTTCGAAAGAAAAAAAGTTGTTTTAAGTGTTCCTTAAGTAAACATAAAAAAAATGTGGTACTCATGACGTCATCATTTTTTGCGCAAGAACATAACACTTACCGTGATTTTTATCCGACAATAATAATCTTGTAGCGGGAAGAAATATTTCCATCAATTCAGGAACTTTCAATATTATTCTATACGCACACAAAGCAGCTTTCTTACGAATATAAGCATTGGATGATTTCATGAGACGTTCAACTTCGGACGCTAAATCACGTGACATCTCTGGTGATGCTATTGCTCCTAATGTACAAAGTGCCAAACCAACAACGAATTGCGTAGAACTATTCAGGTCACTGTGGACAAATCAACAAACACACGAAAATGTGAAAGCAGAATATGCGAGGGTAGATCAATGCACACATGTTTCAGGACAGGTATGTTAGTGTAAAAAGAAAAAGAAAAAAAAAGACCCTTGATAAGTAAAACTTTCATTGGGATTCCAGTCAAAACAAAAATGTTCTTGGCTGCTCATTGTGTTAAATTTGAAAATAACTATCTTTAAATTAGGGAAAGGTTTGGAACACCCCCTATAGTTTCACTCAAACACCATTAACATTTTAGGCAGTCAACATTTTAGGCAGTCTTATCACCGTCGGTTCGTCACTAAAATGTAAACAAAACATTGATATAAAAAAAAAACGAAATCAGGTCCAAATTTATCAAGAGTAATGCTAGAGGATAGCTCTTTCCTTACGCTTTCATGTAGTCATGATTGTTGATGTTATTAACATTCTCGATATTCGCGTTTTCTTCAGACCAAAGAAGGTCACATTTCTAAACTGGTCAACCCAGAATATTATATTATGTTCTAGGTTGGTAAGGTCTGCATTCAAATAAATGGTTTTAATGTGATCTGCATTTAGATTGTTTGATTGATCCTGACTCTACTTTTACTAAAGATGCAGCATTTGAATAGTCCCTCTTGTCGAAACAAACAGAAATCTATTGTAATAGGAACGAAAGGTAGATAATCTTGTGTCGGAAAGAAAGTCCCCGTGAAGCCCTCATTGCCATGGATTCCAGAATGAAATCATAAGGACACTCAAAGAGCGCCGTTTATTAGTCGGCTATTATTTTGCTCGGGAGAACATTCAATTTTAAGAGGAATCCCGCTGCACCAAGATATTCTACTTACTTCTTCAAACTATTTGTTATCAGCAGGTGAACATCTTGTCTTTCATCTAGCAAAAGCATGGCGCCCAAATAACCTATCCGTTTATCTGTAAATCGTGATGACGCTATGAGCTTCAAACATTCCAACTGGCCAAAGTGGGCGGGATATCTGTAACACAAAAAACAATATATTTATTTATAAAATGAACTGACCAAAGTGGACGGGATATCTGTAACACAAAAAACAATATATTTATTTATTAAATGAACTGACCAAAGTGGACGGGATATCTGTAACACAAAAAAACAATATATTTATTTATTAAATGAACTGACCAAAGTGGACGGGATATCTGTAACACAAAAAAAC
>CM022882.1:10606454-10624823 GCA_012654025.1 Pachypsylla venusta | reverse complement strand
AAAAAAAAAAAAATAATGGGGGGCCCGGAGCACGATTTTGTGCCCGGGCCCCGGAAAGCTCTGAACGGCCCTGGACATGGCCGTAAAACATTTCCTAACCTGTCTAGTTGAGTTAAAATATGTCCAAAAAGCTAACAAGTCTGTAAACATAAAATGTTGTGCTTTTTTCATCAGAGTTTTCTCTAAAGGTTAAGCGCAATAAGGAAAATCAATATTGAAATTGAACATAACAGACGGAAACAATTAAATATATATTAAAATAAAATACAAATAATAGGTACAAAGGTAATTTATTTAAATTAAACTTTTAACTTGAGAATTTAGTTAGCAAGAATAATCAAGCCACAAATGGGAAAAATCCCGCGTCTAAAAATCCCTCGCTTCTTATCACAGAGAATTCTTCCTTGTGATATGCCGCACTTCTTATTGATAGCATAAACAAATTTTAAATTTCAACGATTTTTTTTATCACAAATTCACCATCATAAAATATAATTAATTTTATAATTTATATTTGCATTTTATAACTATAGATTAGCATAAGATAATTACTTTTATAGGTAATTACGTATATCAATTAAATTTTGATATGAAAGTTTTTTTTGTGTGTTTCAATTCAAGATGATAACTATTAATGTACCAAATTTTAAAGTAAAGGAAAGACAATAGCTTGACAATTACGAATTAAATAAAAATATCCTCTATCCTCGGAAGTAAAACAAATATATAATGGAAAATATCAATGAAATATTGGGGTTACAAAAACCATTATTTTCTGATCAAATTGATAAGGAGGAACCTCTACAATTCACAGAAATTGATTTCAGAGACTATAAAGCTCTGCTTGAAGAACATGAAGGCAAGTATGAAACTTCTTCAATAATTATATTAATGAAACCTCTCTTTTGAAGATTAATACTTTCAAAGTAACGGGTTATTAATTTTAGATCTAAATTGCTATTTTAGTGAACACAGAAACAGAAGGCTATGCTCGCAAAAAATTTGGACTATGTCTCAGGGCAACTTGGATTTTAAATCTTTGGATTAACTTTTAAAATAAATTGAAACTAAAGTTACCAAAAACAATATTTATACTTAGTGGTGTTTTGTTTTAAATAATTTGAAAAGTTAATAACTTGGTTTTTATCTACTCCAAACCAAGACATTCACTCATAGCAACATAATTGTCTTTAACCTCTCTTCCTCAGTTTTTTTTATAAATACATCTTGTCAACTGACGCGTTATCTTGATAATACTGAAGTTCCTGAATAGCTGCCATCTTCACTGTTGGAGAATTTAGATGTGAGGTATAAATCGTATATTACTAAAATAAATAAAATTGTTCTTACTACTACTGTTAAAATTTTCAGTAAGAAAAACTATACAATGTGTTGTTGGTAACGTTGTCGACGACTTCACTCCTCATCCAACTGAAGGAAAGCTGCTGCTTCAATAGGATTCGTCCATAGAGACTCAGATGTTAGGGTGGTGGGGTTTGCCGGACATTCAAACAGGTGTCTGACCGTGTGGGCAGCTGTTTTGCATAGAGGGCATTTGTCATCTTCCATTAAATTTATTTGTAACTCCAGAGGAGGATGCACCATCCAGGGCGAAGTTGTGCCAGCCTTGACATTGCTTATCTGGAAAGCTGTTTTTCTTCTTCACTGATGTCTGGTGGTGGATTGATGCTTACAACTCGGTTGTGGGTAAAGTCTGCAGTGACATAGTTAATCGTGTCTGTGGATCTTCTGCAAGGTGTACTTGTGTAGATAAACTCAGCTGAATACTAAAAGAACTAAAATAGTCCTTACTACCACTGTCAGAATTTTCAATGGACTTTTATCTGAAATATCTAGAAGAACAAACGTCCTCAGGATGACCGTTTTTACGCAGATGAACAACCTGGTACGCATACCAAGTTCCAGCCATGGACCATCAAAACCTCTTCGTTTACCTCACACCAACTAATATCATTTTTCAAACCCGAATCGGGAAATGGAGAGAATTGTTGATTTTAAGAGGAACAACTGAAACTTGTTCTTTAATTTTATTGTAGCCTAGCCATAATTGACACATAACTTTAAATAACAAGAACAAAATAATCTTGTGTTTCAGATTTGACACGGGAACAAAAATTCTACGAAGAAGGTGTAATTGCTTTAAAAAATGAAATAAAACAAAAGAAATGTACATTGCAAAAATTAAAAGAAGAAAAAATGAAAGCTATTGAAAATAGAGTAAGTTTGAATTAAGTAATTTATATCAACATAGCTGACTTCGCTCGCTAGCATGGCGGTATGTGTCTTCTTCTTCTTTCACTCACCTTTTCCCAATTTTATTTGGGGTCGGCGTTCTCTTCTCTAATTCTGCCTCGCCATAACTTCCTATCTAACGCTTCCTCCCGTCTCCAACCTTTTTCTCTCATATCTTCCTCGACCTTATCCTTCCATCTCAGCTTTGGTCTCCCTCTCTTTCTCTTCCCCTCTATACCCATTTTCTCTACCTTTTTGGACACGTAACTCTCATCTCTCCTCTCAACATGCCCAAACCATCTCACTGGCCCCACTTTCACTGTTTCTCTGTTTTTCTCATTTCTCACTCTATCTCTTTGTGTCTAACTTTGTGGTATGTGTCTAACTGACATTTAAAATTTCAAGTTACTATTTCATCTTGTTGACTGCCTAAAAGAAAACGGCAGGTGTTAGAGACTTGAAATAAGGTATGTGGGTCAATTATATACATAGAGCAGAACAAATTCTACCGTTCTTGATATATTTTGTTCACAAAGACACGCACGGACCACTAATAGAAACTCAAAAGCTGAGACTTGGGCTCTGCTGACCTAAAAACTTGTTTTTAGCTTTGAAAAATCGACATGGAAAATTTAAGCCCATTACAATACTTTCTTCTTTTTTAAAGTCGTGTGATTTTTTTTATTTTTTTTTTCAGGATTATATGAAATCATATTCATCACGTTTAAATAAAACAATGTTAATGAAACAAGCTGAATTGAAAAAATTACAAAGTCAAATTGCAATCGGTGAAAACGACGAACAAAAAATATTAAAAGAAAAAAATATGATATTAATTCACGAAAATTTGTTTAATATGAAATTATGTACAAAATATTCAGACGAAAATGTTATCAGAGGAAATTTTATTGTAATTAATAATGATGAAAATAAAAATAAGTATTTTGAAATTAAAAATAATGATCGAGACGCGTGGGAATTAATTGTAAAACAAAATAGATACGCGGGGAAATTAATTGTAAAACAAAATAGACGCGGGGGAATTCATTGTAAAACAAAATAGATACGCGGGGAAATTAATTGCAAAACAAAATAGATAAAAAAAAAATCTAAAATTTAAAATAAAATAAAAAAAAAATTTAATGAGTTTTACTTGTGTTAATTTAAGAAAAGTCGTCAGAAAGATGGATTTTTTTAAAATAGAATAATGCGTCATTACTGTGGACTTGAAAAGGTGGTTCGAACCACGGCACAAGACACCCACGCACTTCACATCCACTCCGACCAAATATCGCCTACCTTTCGTTCTGACATCATCCCCTTGTTTGTTTCGGCTATGGAGCGACTGATATCAACTAAGTTACTCTAAATGCTGTTACTTAAGATCTGCCATTTAATTAAATCTTTAGTACCAGTAGAGCTAGGATTAATCAAGCAATATAAAAATATTAACGACCAGCACAATATAATATTCTGGAGTGTTGGGGGAGTGGCGTTTCTTGTTCTGAAAGGAACAGAATCAAAATAATCAAAAATTTTATAATAATTAATTCGTCATTACTGCGGGCTCAAACTGACGAGTATTTAAGGGGGAAAAAAATTCATAATATTTTGTGACCGATTGGTCGCATACTCGATGTGTGTAATAGGTCTGAAAGAGTTGAGTAGATATAAAATGCTGGAATTTTATGACTAGTTGTGAACTCCTCTTTTGACCCCAGTATACATCCTGAAATGCACTTGTATATGTGAATGAATGTGTGTGTTTGTCACGCGATGCAAGCCACAATTTTCATCTTGTTTTTCATCATTTTGACGAAATTTGGTATACATATTTAGGACAGGAAGGAAATTTGTTGTATGGAGGCTCTGGGCCCCAATATTGTATTTTTTGAAAATGATTTTTTTCTTTTTAGCGGTTTATTGTAGAAACGTATAATTTTGATATGTTATGGCTGATGTTAGGGGCTTTTCGATTTACAAAAAAATTCGAGGCCCTGCCCCCCCAACGGGGGCGGCCAATATAGTGTTTTTTGATAATTATTTTTATCTTTTTAGCGGTTTACTGTAGAAACGTATAATTTTGATATGTTATGGCTGATGTTAGGGCCTCCAAGTTTTTCATATTAATATTTTGTTTTTTGAAAATGTTTTTTTCAAATTTGATTAAGATATTTTTTTCTTTAAATGACTACAACACTAATCGTGAACAAATGATCATCTTGATCCACTAGTTACTTCAAAAAATACTCTTGACTGGAAGGTAACCACTAGGCGAGGTTAATGCCAAAGACATTTTCTACCATCTAACCATTAGAACTCTGTTTTATGTCGTCAAATACTCAAATTAAAGTGGTAAGAATCCTGTCTCAGGTTGGGATTGAACCATGGGTTCAATCCCAACCCATGGTTCAATTGAACCCAAGTTGGGATTGAACCCAAGTTGGGATTGAACCCATGGTTCAATCCCAACCATACGAGTGCTTTACCACTATACTACCAAGGCAGTTGTGCTGAAAGGTTTATTAAAACTAGCAGGCTCTGCCTACTAATTCGGGTGGTGCCTAGAGATATGGATTTTTATATGGTTCATATATTTTCTATTTCATTTTTGTTCCTGTTGTATTATTTAATAAATAATGTAATTTGTGCCATACAAAATATTCTGACTATTGGTGATTGATTAATGAACATATCTACCTCAGTATACTGACTGACTCACTTATTGTCAGTTATACATAGCCCAGTTTATTATGAAATCAACTCGTCGATGGCTAAACTTAAAATCTGGAATTCAGTTTCCGTTTAGAACAATAGAAAGTTCAACCATGGAGATCGATTGCAATTGTCACTGCGACTTTTGTTTAGATCTATTGTGGCTAAATTGTAAGTAAGTATACTAACCCTACCCGGATGACCTGATGGTAACCGTATCTGGGGCCTCACGGCGTTCCTCCTTGGTATTCTATGATTTTTCATACATAAACGTAAAAACGGCCGGAACTCGAAAAAGGTTGGAGAGTTTTATATTCTGATAAATTTTCTGAGTTTTGGGGGTGGGGTCCAAAATCTTTTTTGAAAAATTCTAAATTTTATTTTGCCCCATCCTAGATCTGCAATGGCTAGTCATAATTTTGCAAACCATGTCCTAAATTTAAGATTAATTTCTCGCTTTGAGTTGATATGTTGGCCAAAACTGAGACCTCAGAAAATTTATAAGAATTCAAAACTCTCCAGCTGTTTTCGAGTTCCGGCTGATTTTCTGATTTTTGTATGAGAAATCATAGAATATTATTAGCACGGGAACGACCATGCCGTTAAGGCGTCAAGCGAAGCGGGTACATCCTGCTAGTTGTTTTATAATATGTAAGGGTGATACAGATTAAGTGAGGTCTTTAGTTCACGGAACTACATACTTAATGTAGTCATCACACAGGAAACTGTTGCAAATAGCCTGTTTAGAGCGCTTCTTTCCTTTTCTCCACTCTAGCTCTTTTAAATCTAGGTAGCATTTTTTCTTTTCTATGCTCCCTTTTCTTCTTCTTTCTGCCTTCTGGTCACTACTTCAATTTCCAATTGAAGGCAATGAAAAAGCCGAGGAAACTGCATAAATAGGTACATCGCAGCCTTTTGTTGTTCCTGAACCAATCCCTGAAGTGGAATCAATCCCGCCTAGAGGGGTCCTAAGCTTCTTCAAAGGATTGGATATCTTCTAGATACTAAAGGGGCAAGTCACAATAGAACTATTATAGGTCGCAGTGACAAAAAGCTTATATAGCCCGTAGCCCTACCAATACCACAACTGAACTATCAATCTTGATTAATATTTATCAAAGATGCTCGATTAATAGTTTGTGTAGCTACTCCCACACTATCACATTGTGTGAGGTCTATATTTTGATTTTTAATTTTCCGATTATCCAACACTTTCAAATGATGATAATAGACCCATTTTATTTCTTTCCAACTTCGATCTGAAAATAATTGTTTATTTAATTCTATTAGAGGTAGAATGTCATCTTTTCCTATGGTTGCTTTGTTTTGTATTTGTTGATGAAAATAACTATAAATAACATCTTTTTGTTCTGATGACCAAGGACGTCTGTTTGTAACTGACCAACTTCGTTTATTAGTACTTCCTGTAATGAAATAAATAAATTAAATTATAATGATAATAATATGTTGCCTATTACATCCTTTTGAGATGTGGCCATCATCAAACGACAGGATGTCTCCGTGGCAGAGTCCCAGAGGCGCATCACACTCATGTTGCAACAAGGAGGTTCCGCGTTTGATTCCTGAACGGGTTGAAAATTTGGCACAGTTTTTTTTTTTTTTTTCAAAAAATTCTAATTGGTCTGGTTGTGATTGGGGTTAAATCAGCCTCCTGAGGACAATTGAGTAGCTATGGTAATAGCGCCAAGTGGTATCAATATAAGGTAAAAATTGTTAAAGTGTAGCTTAGGATTAATTGTGAACGTTAGTGAATTCCACTTTTAACCCCGGTATACATCCCGAAATGTAATTGTATGTATGTTTGTTTGTTACGCGATACAAGGCACAATTTTCATTCGATTTTGACGAAATCTGGTATACATGTATAGTTTTTGGGGGCCCAATATTGTGTTTTTTAAAAATGATTTTTATCTTTTTAGCGGCTTGTTGTAGAAACGTAAAATTTTGATATGTTATGGCTGGTGTTAAGGGCTTTTCGATTTTGAACATTTTGGGGCCCTGGACCCCCCCGGGGTTCCAATATTTTGTTTTTTGAAAATGATTTTTAAAATTTGATTAAGATATTTTTTTCTATAAATGACTACAACACTAACATATTGGAGTGATTGTTGAGAATGAGAACACAAAGAAATATGAATTTACCTTACTTTTAATTTTTATATCAAACAACCATAGGAGCATATTTTTTTAACTTTGTTTTGAGCACGTTGCATCTAATTTTTCCGAGCCACCTTCTTTACATCTTTGTGCCCTCTTTCAGGAGATTCAGCACAAGGCGCGAATGAGGACAAGTTTTTACCGTACCCAATTTTTAGGAGAGCCAACTTTTACCTACATATGTAGTAATTTTGAGTTTTTAACTTTTTTAACGACTTCATGAGAAGAACAAGTTTGTTCATTTTATCAACATCGGCCTCAAGATGAACGTCCCCTAAAGCAGAGAGGTTAGGAAATGTTTTGATCGGTCATGCCTCAATGACGAAATAATAGTGGCTCTCGTAAATAGGTAAAAGTTGGCTTCCGTTACGGGATGGATTCGGCACAAGGTTCGAATGGGGGACAAGTTTTTACAGGAGCTACTATTGTAACATTACAAAGGATTTTCATTTCGTTTCTAATGTTTAATATAAACGTCAAGATGAACGTCCCCCAAACCAGAGAGGGTAGGAAATGTTTGATCAGTCATGCCTCGATGATGAAATAATATTGGCTCCCGTATAACTAGGTTCCCCTAACTATTGGGTACCTACGGTAAAAACTTGTCCTCATTCGGGCCTTGTGCCGCGTCCCCTTTTAGGTGGTGTTTCTTTTGGTCTCTATATTTTCAATTTTATAAAAATCAGTGAACACTAAGTGACAAAATGCCACTCACAGCGTACGGTGGACAATCGCATTTTTTAATTCTGCGTACCTTTAAACGTAGAATGTCAGATTTGAGAGGAGTTTGTTTTTGTGAAGATTGAAAACAGTAAATCAAAATTTATTGGCAAAGAAAAACTCATTTATAGCTGCAATTTCATGTATCTTAGCTACCATCGGAAATGGTGATACCAGTTGTTAAAGGAACTAATGTATTGCCCACTTTTGTCAACTGGAGGGTATCGTATTGATCATTTCCGTGTACTCACAAATACTGTAGGAATTTGAGAGTTCGATCTGAGAGTGATGTGGCATTGAAGAGTTTACATTACTCATATATGAGAGAGATGAACACAATCGGGGCCAAGGATTTCAAATGGGGTATTTTTTTTAAAATCTTTGAATAACATGTTAATTATAAGTGTTAAAAAATATTAACTTTTAAATTAATTAAAACAAANTTTAATTTATTTAAAAGTTAACATTTATTTACCTTTATTCTTGGTACAGTTGTGTTGACTAGGATCACTTGGATGTAAGAATCGTAGTGAAGCACGGGCGAAACAGCTAGTTATTTATAAAGAGACTAGTTTCGAATCATTCGATTAATTATTATCAGTCTAGTTGAGTCTAAAGATGGAAGTTGTCAACAAGTGTTTTGTTTTAATTTATTTAAAAGTTAACATTTATTTACCTTTATTCTTGGTACAGTTGTGTTGACTAGGATCACTTGGATGTAAGAATCGTAGTGAAGCACGGGCGAAACAGCTAGTTATTTATAAAGAGACTAGTTTCGAATCATTCGATTAATTATTATCAGTCTAGTTGAGTCTAAAGATGGAAGTTGTCAACAAGTGTTTTGTTTTAATTTATTTAAAAGTTAACATTTATTTACCTTTATTCTTGGTACAGTTGTGTTGACTAGGATCACTTGGATGTAAGAATCGTAGTGAAGCACGGGCGAAACAGCTAGTTATTTATAAAGAGACTAGTTTCGAATCATTCGATTAATTATTATCAGTCTAGTTGAGTCTAAAGATGGAAGTTGTCAACAAGTGTTTTGTTTTAATTTATTTAAAAGTTAACATTTATTTACCTTTATTCTTGGTACAGTTGTGTTGACTAGGATCACTTGGAAAATGAACAATATGAAATTTACTGCACGGACTATTACTTTGATCACAACAACATCCATTACACGCAATGAGTGAACTCGGAGGAGGGGGTTGTTTTGATTTATGTTTGGTGTATTTTTTACATGGAATTAATAGATTCGCTGAAATAATTAACAAAATACAATTTGGAGTTAGAAACCCTTTAAAAGATTTGACAGTACTATCAATACAAGAAATGAAAATAGAAGTCATTGATTTCCAAATTGGGTACCAATAATATCCCGAGTATCCCTTGCAGTATCACATTGTCAATAATGAAACTGTAGAATCGATCACGGAAAAGAATATACCCTCAAAATTTAATAATTTACGTTTTAAAAAACTTAAAAAAAAACATCATTTTATGAACACAAGAGTTAAACTTTTATGAATAAGTTAAACTTAGCTTAGGAGGTTTAATGTTGTAATAATATATTTATTTATTGTTATTAATAAAGTTATTTTTCAAAAAAAAAAAAAAGTAAATTTTTATATATAAAATTTATTGCTGAAGCCTTTGAATGTAACTGACAGTGGCGAAAAGTTTCGAGGACCGTTTACGAAGATCCCAAAGGAGTCCCGAATACCTATTTTTCCTTAAAATCGGTCAATTCTAAGTGACGAAAAGCTACTTACGGGGATAACGAAATTTTTATTTATATTTTTAGATTCTACGAACATGGAAACCGTAAAGAAAAAGGATAAGTTCATAGGGACCAAAGTTTTGAAAATTGCCGAGTTAAAAACAAATAATGGGTCTTCAGACTAATGAGTGATTTCAAATTAAACTGCTGTCCGGAAAAGATTTGAAAATTAACGAAAAAAATTTCATCCATTAAAAAGTGTTTTTTTAATGGATTTTTAATGGCATTTTGTTCCGTGATGATTAATCCGTGAGATTGATACTAGCTGTCTATTAGCGTTTTGTTTGATATATGGATTCTACGTAACTTGAAAAGTAAAATATCAAATTTTGAGGCGAGATATTTTTAAGCAAGTTTTAAAAACCTATGTGCCACATTGACGTTTTTTTTTTCAATGAACGTAGTTAATCTTGTTTGGTGTAGAGAATCTCAAAATTATGAGAGCAGAACGGAAAGTGAGAAAGAAGAAAGGGGAAAAATATGTTCGATTACCTGCGCTGTTTGATAGGAAATGTTCTGAAGCTTGCACAAGTTCGGATTTAATAGTTACTGAAGAAGATTGACTAGTGGCGGCATTTGATGCAGCCTGATGATTCGTCTGTTCAGATCTCCCACCTGCTCTACTGATAGTGATTTCTAAAAAAAAAAAAAAAAAAATAACAGACATAAGTTTTACCATTACATAAAGACAAAAAGCGTGATTTTCTTGTCTACGTTAAAAAACTACCTTATCAGTCACCAAACATTTTTTACATTATAGTGGGCATAACAGATGTAACGCCGCCAATGCCCATAAAAATATCACGTCACCTCCGATCGTACATAATCCGCAGAGTAAAAACAGTAAGTATATCATGAAATGAACACGTACATCAAATAACCTATGCGCTTCGTTGGCAGATTTTTTTAAAACCTACCTGAACAAGTTGCATTGTTATATTGCTGACTTGAGTTAGTATTACTGGACTGGCTATGATTACGATCAGCATTACTATCACTTCTGGCGCCTCCTCGACCATCTGGAAACAGTGAATATAATAAAATTAAATAAATCAAACAAACCCAGGGAGTTTTTTTTTTTAAATAAAAAACAAGGCCAATTGATTATTCTTGGATAGTTAAATAGCTGAAGTGATATGTATGGAGACATGGTCAAGTCTTGCATTCAAATTCCCTGAATGGACGGCCTTTTTAAACTCAATCGCCTAAGGAACCAGCGAATCCCTAATGAAAAACACTTTGAACCAAAGTCACAGAAAGATTATTTGAGAGAGTAGCAGTAGTATTTACCCGTTACTGAGGAGTGTTCTAGAATTTGTCTATACAAATTTTGAGTTTTGAGATTCAAGCAACCAAGTGGCATCATCGAGTCTGATGGTAGCCAGATGTATGACGGTGCAGCTCTTAAAGATTTATTGTTTGCTGCTACAGTGGCATACATCTAATCTTGGAGGCTAATAATTGACATGGCCCCCAAGAACCATGTCAATCATTTCAATAACATAATAATATTGCAGAGTTGCTTTCAATGTNGAGGTTTTTTTTTTAAATAAAAAACAAGGCCAATTGATTATTCTTGGATAGTTAAATAGCTGAATTTGTGTTCTAGAATTTGTCTATACAAATTTTGAGTTTTGAGATTCAACCAATTAAGTGGCATCATCGAGTCCGATGGTAGCCAGATGTATGACGGTGCAGCTCTTAAAGATTTATTGTTTGCTGCTAAAGTGGCATACATCTAATCTTGGAGGCTAATAATTGACATGGCCCCCAAGAACCATGTCAATCATTTCAATAACATAATAATATTGCAGAGTTGCTTTCCATGTTATTTTACACCATCAGCTCAGGTGGACTCTGCCCCTTGAGGATGCCAGCCTCAAGTAGGTAACTTCTCACAATCTCAAGTATAATCTATTATTCTTCACAGAAGATAGTAAGTCATAGTCCGACTGGAAAAAATTACGCATTTGGAAAGTGTTAAGATTACAATCAAACTTAGAATGAAATTAATTATTGACTTAATTCGCGAACTAAGATTTTAATGAATACTCGAGTTATCTATTTATCACGTTGGATACACCAGTTCTCGTCAGATCACTGAGTTTGGGTGTGGAGCGTGCTCCGATGAGAACCCTCCCGGGTGCACTACGTATTGTTAGCCTTATTGGCGAGCACTTGGTTTTGCGAAACAACAAAGTAGATATTGTTGTAGTTCTTGTAGTCGTGTTACTCTTAAAATCAACTGTTCATCCCATTTCCAGATTCTGGTATGCGTTCCAGATCGTTCCATTACGCAGGAGCGGATATCGTGAGGAAGACTGAGTATCTGAGCAGCAAAACGTCAGGGGAGGTTATACTTTACTTAACCTAGTAGCCAAAAACAGATTCCTTCCCACAGCTGCTCGAATATGAAATCAGTAAATACTCACCAGGTGGACTATTGTATGAAGTTTTATTATTAAACGTAAACTTAGAATTTGAACTAATACAATTTAAACAATATATACTTTTATATACTTGATTATTTATATCTATATACATATCTATGTATTTATTACATAAATTACATTTAATTAATTCTAATTGTTTTGGTATATTATCTATAGATACATTAAGTACATCTTTTAATACATTATTATCTCGTAGTACGCCACTATTATAAGAATCTGATAGGTTCAAACTAGAGGTGGATGATAAATTTATAAAGGAATGATAGTCGTAATATTTCTCCATGCCTTTTGAATTGGAAAGAAATAATTTNAAAAAAAAAAAAAAAAAAAAAAAAAAAAAAAAACAAAGAAAATCATATTAGAGTTATATTTTTATGAGAACGAAGTTTGGATGGGACGTTTTATGAGCTGTGTCAGACTTGTTATGAGTAGTACCTATTAAATTAATTAGGTTACACAGTTGGAGTTAGATTGTATGTGTACAGGTAAAATGCCATTAGTAAACTTGCACGATACTGAGTTCACTGCGTTTGGACTCATTTAATTTTTTCCCCTCAAAGCAGGTAAGGCAGGTTACCTACACGCGGACAACCTGCCTCCACTGTGAGCAAAGCTTTTGGCTTACAAAAAAATATCATGTTGAAGAATGCGGAGCAAGTTTTTATTTATTACCTAACCCAATACCACTCCCAATACGTTCTACTCTGTTACCAATGAGACATGACTATAAAAACAATATAAATTTCAATGAAATTTTTTTGGTATAAACTGCAAAAATATAGGTGAGTCATGAGCGCTTTCGCCTGTTACGGCATTCTCAAGAATTTGCTTGAGAATGTCGTAACAGACGAAAGCGATCGCGACTCACAAATATTTTTACAATTGGTTGGGTTTAAACCAACGCCCTACTGTTTACCATTCAGATCATCTTACACCACCAGCTTATATAATCAGAGTTCATATTATCGAGGCACGGGTGTCTTGATCCTTCTGAAAAAAGTGACCTCACAGTTTTTCGATATACAAATGCACACTAAGAGACCTAATTTCCACAGAACTACGGTAGGACTACAATTCAAAGAACTATTAGAAATATTCATTTTGCAGTCACAAAAATGCCGTCAACGGTAGCTCCGATTTTTACTAAAGGTTTTGAGTCGTGTCATATATATGTAATTGGGTAAATATGTATTTTAGGGTAACTTTTCAAAAATGGTCGAAAAAAATAGAGGCATGGCCGTAAAAACGTTTCCTAACCTCTCATTTTTTTAAGCCAAAGTCTGTTACGGCTCCCTTAACCCAATTAGAGAGGTTAGGAAACGTTTTTACGGTCATCTCTTTCTTTTTTTCGACCATTTTTGAAAAGTTACCCTAAAATACATATTACCTGTAATTGTACGACATACCATATTTCATAGTTACCGTTCTCTTTTGGCAGGATTTGTGAAGAGATGAAGACCGCCAAAAACCTCCATGGAGCGAAACGAAAGTTTAAAGATATGTTGGCCATTTACAGCAGTGTTGTGGAGTAAGTGCAAACTGTAGGGTTGGTTTCACCTGTTAGGATAACTCGAGAAAGCTCGGCCAAAGATCATTAGTCATTAGTTTTGTGTCTTACATTGATATGAGATAAAATCATATTAGATTGTTTTGTTTTGTGAACATTCTTTTTGAAATATAAATCATAAAAACACTTCACCTACCTGATAATTAATAATATTCACTTCAAACCCACGATATGTTGTTTCTTCGATAACTGATTTCACAAGATAGTTTCTTATACTAAGAAAATCTAGAAATATATGAGAATTGTTTCCCTTTTCAATCTATGAATAGTACTGTACAAGTTTAATAGAAATAAAAACTCGAAAACTTTCGAAATTCGAACAAACAATTAACTTTTATTTGGATAATCAAATTCACCGAAAAATAATGTTGTGATTTGTGATAATGGAAAATTAAAAATAATCTTAAAATAATAATAAAAAAAAATCAAAGATGTTTAACTTATGGATATGATAGTAAAAGTCATATATCGATGCTCTGAATGGGTTCAAAATTTAATCAATATAACAATCTGATTTATGACTGTTTTTAAAAAATGAAATACACAGTTGAGTTTATTTAGAGAAATTGTTGATAACTTTTAAATAAATTAATACAAAATACTTACCAAAAACTATTTATTATTATTTATGAAGAAACTAGTTTCGAATCATTCGATTCATCATCAGTCTAGTCAAGTCGAATGGAAGTAGATGAATCGAATGATTCGAAACTAGTGTCTTCATAAATTATAATAAATAGTTTTTGGTAAGTATTTTGTTTTAATTTATATAAAATTTAATATTTTAAACACTTAAAATTACCATGTTATTCAGATAATAATAATTATAATGAAGGTATGTCTTTGATGACTATAATAATACTGCTTATTTATACTGCTCGAATGAGACTAACGAGTCCCTTTACCCCAGCAGTAAGCTTGTACTATTATTGTGGTCAAATTCTCAATTAATTGAGAGGATAAAATCCTACCTTGGCTGGGTTTCGAACCCGCGACCTCCTGATTACCAGGCGAGCGCTTGACCACTGAGCTACCAAGGCAGTATAGGCTTTTTTGTTTGAGGAAAGATTTTAAATATTTTTTAATTTTCCTCGTATTGACTTTTTCAAATGTAGAATGTTTGAAAAAGTCAATACGAAAAAGTAAATACGACGAAAATTAAAAAATATTTAAAATCTTTCCTCAAACAAAAAAATGGTATTCAGATAGAAATTGTTGTATTCTACTCCATTACTAATAATATCAGTGGAATATAATCCAAAAACTGACTGCAGTTTGCATCAGTTTAAAAAATGTAGGCGTAATATGAGTATTCAAAATTAAATACATAGCTATGTAATAGGTACTGCTCGTGCTTTGCTAAGGCTGCAAATTTCAACAATAATTTCGAGATTTTGACATTAAAAGTTCTCAATTGGATATTTTGAGGTCTACACCTGGTTCTAAATTAAAAATATTTCAATCAAGGATATTATTTTTTGTACGGAAACTTTTTCTCAAATTTCAGCTTTCTCGCTCATCCCGGAGTAGTAGGTAGGTACTTCACAATTTTGAATTTTTGGTGATACCATCCCATAGAATGAAATCAGTTCCTGTTTAGAAAAAAAAAACAATATTTTATCCATCATAATTATATATTATTTTTTGTGCCGAGGAACAACTTTGTATCAAATTTTCATTTTCTAGCTTATCCCGAAGATGTACTTTCCAATTTCGTATTGGTCGTCACGAAAAAAGAAAAATATCCTGCCACAAAATTTGATATTTAACGTTTCAAGGTACGTAGAATATGCTGTTCGCCGTGATGAGCACTTTGCCGCAGCGTTGACTGATTTTGATGAAATTTGGTATGTGGGCGGTCTAATTGTACCCCAATACTATTTTTAGTATGGAATCCTATATGTGTGACTGACGGTGCCAAAAAATATATCCCCAAATGGAACCTACATACCAAATTTCATAGAAATCAGTCAACTCTAAGTGGCAAACGCGCCCATCACGGCGTACGGTGTAGAGGGAGCGTCGCGGCGGACGGATTTTTTTATTCGATTTTTAGATACTAAGTAGATTGAAACGTAAAATATCAAATATTTTGCAATTTTTTATCCAGTAAAATAATAAACCCATGTGTCACATTGGCACAGTTTGTTTACTAGTGATAACCGACCACCAATCTTAGAGAAACCCGGAAAAGGTTGACAGAAAAGTTTATTTTTGCAATAACTTGCTTCCATTAAAATAATAAACCCATGTGTCACATTGGCACATTATGTTTATAGTGATAACCGACCACAAATCTTGGAGAAACCGGGAAAAAGTTGATAGAAAAGATCATTTTTGCAGTAACTCGCTTCCAGATGAATTTTCGATTTTTTTTCTTTTCATATTTCGTAGATACCTAGGTAATCTAGGTATACATACTAAAAGAACCCTGTGGTGTATATGTTAAGTTTAGCCATTAATTTGCTACTTTGATTTTTATTACTCAGTGCGTTAGTATATCCCACGTCTATGATACGTTGAATAAACCAGTTCCTGTTAGATCACTGAGGTTGAGCAACGTCCACCAATGTTTTACTAAGTGGGTAACCGTCGCACACGAATCGTTTCATTTGATGATGATGTTGGCAATATGTTTCTTCATTTCGTCTTGAGCGTTCTAAAACAATAAATCAATTTATACTAAAATTAGACTTTTAGTGTGGAATCCCATAAAAAAGCTCATTTAATTCGGTTTACCTTTCAAAACCAAAGAGACTTTGGATTTGGAAAGCTTTGTTTTTGTTAATTATTTTCAAAAATTAACTTTCGGAATAGGTACGAAAAATATAAAATACCCCCGTTATCGCGATGGCCCGTTCTACGCACCAGAACGACCTGGAACATATACCACAGTTCCAGCCTAGGCCATCAAAACCTGTTTTTACCATTTTTCAAAATATGAATCTAGAAATGCATAGAACAGTTAATTTTAAGAGAAACACCGCTACAACAAAACAACAACATAAAATGCCCCTCCCCCCCCCCTCCCTCAAAATTTGATATTTTAGGTTGAAACTTAAAATATCTGCATTCAATTAACAAATACGTTCGTTGCCGTGGCAGGTCTCACGTTTTCTTATGCCAAGAACAGTGCATTACAGGAAAAGCCCCAGTGTATGATGCCAAAACTCAAAATAGAGTGTACATGGACATGATAAGAGAAAAATGCCCATTCCAGAAATTTGACTTCCTGGGATGCAATCAAAGATGGATTAGGCCGTTATAAGCTGGAAGAAGTATGTGAATTTTTTTCTTCTTCCACAGATCACACCAAAAGACAAAAAGACTTACTTTCCAATTCTTCTTTTGTCCAATTCTTTCTGAATAGATTCCGGCAATCGATGAGGAGGTTTCGGTTCTGTTTTTGTGGTCAAAATTTCAGGCTGTAAGAAAAAGGATATTTTGTTTCTGGATTAACGTATCTTTAGTATTGCGGGTAATTCAAAATGGAGGGTTTTACCAACCATTTGCACGAATCTTACAAACCTGCTATCTACACTGATATCATTCAATGTGTCATTGAATGAGATCAATGACACATTGAACCCGAACCTAAATATCACCGCAAAATAAATGCGGTGATATTTAGGTTCGAGAAAAAATACCAATGTCCGCGAATCTGGAATCAACTTTGGTTTTTCCAATGAGAATCCGCATTTTTTATTTCATATGGGTTCATTTTTTCCCAAGTCTTCACCTAATCCTTCTATCTCAAATTTGGTCTTTCTCTTTTTCCTACAATTTCCAATTCATGTAGTTTGTCCCCAATAAAATCCCTATTTACGCTTTCCCAAAATACCTTAAATCGTGGTCCTTGTAAAACACTTCCTCCTGGTGAATATACAAGATCTCTGTCATTTGAACTTGTGCTGGAAGATGATCTGCTGGGAGGAAGAGAGTCTGGTCTGCTAATATGGCCTCTGAAAATATAAAACAAATAAATCCCAAGTACATTTTAGGTACAGAGACAGAAAATTATCAAATTAAGTACCTAACGCCTTTATTTGATCCGGCTAAAAATTCTTTCAATCCAATTATGACCTACTAACGCCCATGTTTCCATTATGAAAAATAGCTCTTACTTGAAGTTGTATGAAGTTACATGAGCTAATGGTGGAAAATAACACAAAAAGCAACGCTGAAATATTATTATGAGGAATCTTCGTTTCAAAGTTCAAGTTTCTAAGTTTGGCCATCGCAAAAGTAAGTTGATTGAAGGGGAAACAGTCACCTCCATGTAGATCAGAATAGCTCCTTCATCAGAACTTTCATACCGCTTATCTGCTCATTTATTTGTCAGTCAGTCACAACTGGGTTTTATAAGTACCTGAGATGAAAATAAAAAGCTTTAGCAGCAAGCAAGAACCTATTTAGAGCTACTAGGAATAGGATTTTCGACTCACTTAGGTGAGTCGACAAGACTCGACTCACAAATATGAGTCGACTCGATGAGTCGACTCTCGATCTTGACTCGCATCGAGTGACAATTTTCAAAAACGCCTTATTTGATCAGAAAGACATAATAAAACCAATTGACAAAAGGGGCTCTTTCTACCAAATGAACGTTCCCAACTTCGGCAAATACATAAAAAAGACATCACAATCAATCGTCACCAGAATAAAAGAACATTTTCCTTCAGTAAACAACAAAAACCCGGAAA